>VMKM01002757.1:0-58383 GCA_008360985.2 Macquaria ambigua | reverse complement strand
CACACACACACACACACACACACACACACACTTTTGTGCTTTTGTTCAAGCTCCACAGTCACCAAACACAGTCCAGTGTCCCTTACGTCTTTTGGTTTTTTAATGGTCCAAGTCATGAAATCGGAACCTCTGCTCTCTCGCTGCTTCAAAGCTGTTGGCAGAGCAGAGCTAACATGACCATCAGGATCATCAACGCCGGCCCGCCTCCAGAACGCTCCACTAATCCATCTGAGAAACCCGAGCCTGCCTTTATGTTTAACACGGAGGGGAAAGGAGCTGGCAGACGCTTTATTTCAACTGAGACATTCAAGTTTGGAGTCAGATGGAGAGCAGCGTTGATGCTACAAGCCTCTGTGGAGCAAGGCTCTAACACTGCCAAGGGGTTGGGGGTTCAATGCCCACTGTGACCAACTGCACTAATAATGTGAACAGATGTGGAGCTGTACGGCTTCAACCCCGAGAGAATCGATTCAAAGTTCAACTCCAGTCTGGTTGTTATGGTTTTTGTAATTTAAGAACTCAGTGTTTTCACAAATTACTCTGTAAGGGGTGTGGTTGAAGTGTGTGTGTGTGTGTGTGTGTGTGTGTGTGTGTGTGTGTGTGTGTGGCAGTATGACTCAGCTGTGCAGAAACAGTTGTAGGAACTGCAGGAGTCTGGAGACAGCGAGGAGAAAGCGACTGACGTCACCTCCCTCAGGCTGAACACGGAGGAGTAAATGAAACAACAGTGATTCATCCTGACAGGATCCCATTATGATTCCTAACATGTTTTACTGTCGCTCTCTTGTTCTCTTAGCTCTGTTTCTGTCCACTGTGTTTTCTCTTTCATCTTGACTCAATTTCTCACAATCAAATCTGCAAACAGAGAGAGAAAAAAAGACGTCTGCACAAAGAAGCTTGTTCTCTGAGAAAAACCTCCCACAATGGCCAAACACACGATAAAGGCAAGACTCCTCCTAAACACTTATTTCTACATGCAGTAGTTTGGTTTATGTTTCTTCTTCTTGTAGAGAACTGGTCAAACTGAGATGCCACGCCACGCCACGCCACGCCAACTGAAATGTTTCCTTAGTAGCGAGAATCAGACTGTCCAGTTTCCTTATCTTGCAATTAACTTAAAGTTTAAGACTTAATATTTGATTTAGATTTAGAAGTTTTTGTGCAGCTCTTTGTGTTCAGACAACATTCAACAGCTTTATCAGGTCTCATCCCGTCACGTAACGCCATGTCCCATCATGTCACATCACTTCGTATGGCAAGCCGTTTAAACATTTAATAGAGACTGAATATCCATTACTGATATCTGCAATGTCATTTTGCCTGGTCAAAGCTCTAATTCAAGATATCTACATTGTCCTTTCTAGATATCTAGATATCTTAAATTAAGTTTTAACTAGTCAGAATGATGATTAGAGATATCTTTATCATTCATTCTGCACAGTCAAAATGTAATTACAGATATCTTGAATTAGAGCTCTGACTACAGGTGAAATATCTGTAGTTCCTTGATGATAAGCTCTTCTACTTCTACTGCTTAGATGCTATCTGCATTTCGTTGCCTTGTACCTGTGACATGTGCAATGACAATAAAGTTGAATCTAATCTAATCTATTTCATGCCATTTTCTAACTTATCCACAACAGCAACCGCCATTGCTTCTGCTAACACTGTTCAGATGCTTTGCTAGGCCAACATCCAATAGGAATCCTCACATGAGCAACGGCACAAACAACAATTCGGAGTCAAAATGACATTTGAGAGATCTGCAACTATTATTTGTAGTAGTCAAAACTGAATTACAGATATTTCTAACTGTCGTTTTGACTAGTCAGTATGAAGTTCTTAAATAAAAATTCTGACTAGTCACAGTGTAATTACGACTAGTCAAAATGACATTGTTAATATCTGTAATGTTAATTCCGGATAGTCAAACTTAGCTAATAAATGTTAAACGGCTTGCCATACACTTCGACACACCAGTCCTGTCACATCACATTATGTGTCTTTATGTAACGTCCTGTTACATCCCGTCTTATCACTCCATGTGACATTACACCATGTGACATTACACCATGTCCTATGCTGCCACGCCATACATCATGTCACACCACATCGTGTCCCGTTACAGCAGCGATCTCAGGCCAAATCACCGGGATTCAATTTGTAAACTCTGCATGTGTGTTGAAAGATTTCCATTCGCCTTCACTGTTTTCAAATTGTTTCCTTGAAGTTCACCATGCACCCTGAACTGCTCGAGATACCACTATGTGAAGAATTTGTATGTGATTATAGCATCTTTCCAATCATTCTGACAGCATAAGTGTTTTTTTAATAGAAAAAGGAAACAGTCATGGTGAGAATGAGTGAGTTGCTTTTATCCATCCATTCAGTGTTACCCACGTTTGATCCATGGGGGGCGCTAAAACTCGGAAACGTTCAAATTCCTTCACATAGTGGCTTTAAATCTGTTGTTGCTCTGAGTTTAGTGGCAGCTGGCAAACAATAAAATGTCACCAATCTGGTTTGGATATCCAGAATTATTAGAAATGTGAATGTTTTTTCAAAATGTGGCCAAAATATTTTCTATATGTGCAGTTTGGTTTGCAACACACACACACACACACACACACACACACACACCAACCATCTGGCTGCATAAATTGTGAGTCAGTGTTTTCCAGGAGCTCCATCCATCTGCAGAGACAGAGGGATGCTGGGATATCGTTTAATGTTCATCTGCACCTCTTTTCGTCCCTATACAAACCTCCTCGAGGCACCATTCACTGTCTCTCACACACACACTCACACACACACACACACACACACAGTGCTGACTTGATATTGTCCCTCGGCTGCAGAAGCGCTGACGTTCCTACCTGCATGCAGCCTGCATCACTGCATCAAACACACTGTTATCACTCTGACCGCCACACAGGAGACACAAAGAGTCCAGAGACTTCATGCTCTAGTTAGATTCTTCACTGGAAGCATAATGGAAGCTTAAAAGGTCAGTTCACCCAAATCACAAAAACTCACTTTTGGTTTTGCAGAGATCTCTGCTGCCTTCAGCCCTATACGCTGGAGGTGAGAGAGGAGTTTTATTTCAGTCAGCCAACTCAAAATATGTAAAGAGTTCATGTTTGGGGTCTAAGCTCTGACCTCACCGCTCCCTGCAAGGACACGCCAGGCTCAGCACAACAGAGATTGGGGAGTGACGATAATAACTTCACCGGGCGAAGAGACTTGTTAGATTAACAAATGTTACAATCCACACAGACTGCAGGACCCGTGTTTTTACAGTGGCACGCTTTATTGATCCTCACTGAATAGATTAAAATCTGTTTTCTTCTTCTATTCTCCTCACAGATCCCACTGTCCAGTAAATTTCTGCTGACAGCCACCATCATCAAGATAGTTTTGCTGTTCTCTCTGCTGCTTCTGAGGAAAGAGTCGCTTTGACCTGAACGAACTAGACACTTCAGTAGTGCTTACACACTGCTCTCGTCTCGCTTGTGATGTGGATTTCCAGTCTGTAGGCGGATGCTGGGGTGGAGGTGGAGCTTATAAAATGTTGTATGAACAGTTGCGGCAGTTTAGCAGCAGGCAGAGCGGCGCAAAATAAGCCAAGAAAAAAGAGGCAGGTGAGAGAGTGAACTGTGAAGTGCAGGACAAATGCTGGTTAACTGGTGGAGAATCATGTTGCTGCCAGTGTTGCTGTTCTCTCTCTGTTTGGGTCTTTTCAGGTCCACCACATTTTGGACCTAAGTGGTCCAATTATCCTCCATGGACCGGGTCTGATCGTCCACGGGTTCCTTTCAGAATGGGTCTCTTTTTTGAAAATGTATGCATTTCTGGTTCAAATAGATCAGTTGCAGATTGGGTCTGTATCAATTAGTCACACTCTTAAATAGACTATGGATACCCACAGCACCAACCAAAGGCCACCATTGAAATGGCTCCAACAACACTTACAGTTGGTTTGCTCTGGTCCAAATCACTTGATGAGTTTGTAAACTTGGAGCCTTAAATCCAAGCGAAACCAAAATGCATCACTACAAAGACCACCTCCTCTACGGGTCTCAACGCGGTTCTTTTGGTCCTCACCTGAGTGCAATCACTGTGTTCACACCTGCCCAAACGAACAGCATTAACCGGGCAAACGCACCAGGGTTCGTTTTAACCGAATCAAACAGGTTAGGTGTGAAAAGGCTGTTATATTATGGCTGTAATGAACACTGCAGCCTCTAGGGGACACTAGGGGAGCTTTAGACTCTTATAATGATTTGCTGTTTAGTGTTATGTCCAGCTCTGTTTCTACTATTTTTCTCTATCTACAGTACAAAGAGTTTCTCCTTCGAGGATTATTAAAATTCCTAATAATCTAAACTCAAGTGAGTGAGTTGAGGCCAACAGTTTTGTTCCAGCTGACTTGAAGCAAGATCATCTTGTCCAAACTCCAAATCTGAACCCACAGCAGAGACTGTTGTACATACCATAAATTCCCATCCCAGAGTGTGTGTACAAGAGTGTGTGTGTTGTGATGGTTTGGGGAGTGTAATGACTACCACATGCTGCTGTGTGTCGACCTGAGTGTTTGCGTCGGAGTTTGTTTCCAGTCTGACTCATAAGATAATGGCTGAATTTTGAAGTGTGTGCATCTCCAAAGCCACATGATGAAGAACAACACAACTTAAACTTCAGCAGCTGAAATGACTCATTGTTAAACGTTCTGCTGCCAGTGGATTTGGTGGCATTTCCAAACGGACTGTGTCTTGCTCTTATGACTTGAATCGGCTCTGTCCAGTTTGGGTGGTCTCTTGTTTCTAACAGAGATGCAAATCTACCACTCCGAGTTCAGCCTGGTTCACTGTTCCCAAACGGACCAGTAGGTAGCGTTGACAGGAAAAGTACTGCTTAGGATGCAGTTTCTCTGCTTTGGTTTTGGGGTAAACATCTGCGGTGTTGCTCACCAGCCTCAGGGATCCCAAACCTGGAAGAAAGCCACCTGCGAGAGCAGATTGCGGGCCGCCAAGCCACGGTATGCACAATATACCAACATCCTCCGAGCAGAAATGTAAATGAGTTTGACACCAACTGCATTAGCGGAGTTTTGGCGGAACGAACTGGGGTTTCATGAATTAGTTGTGGTTAAAAAAGGGAAGTGAAATGGTTATGGCAAAGTCAGGATCAAAGTCAGAAAATGAAAATTAGCATTACAAGCTCAACACGAGGTCAGGCAGTTAGCAGGGTGGTCTGGTGAATTGAGAGACGCATCACAACCAAAAAGCTAGCGGGTCAGTCTGCACAATCTGTCCATCAGCTACATGTCCTGATGAAGAATCAGATCAGCCACCATCTTCTTTCACAGTACACACACACACAATAATATACTGAGGAAGATACTGAACCTCTATCTGTTCACATTATTGTAAACTGGATTACAATATTTACATTTTCATAGTTTCTGGATTTTGTAATGAGGGAGAAGGTGGAGATGTAATTTTATGAATTTTTAACAAGGTCATTTAACTTTTTTTGTGGAAAAACCATATCATAAACTAATTATTATTCATGCATTAAAACATGTCGGGAGGGTAACTTTAAGATCTACAAACCACTACTAAAACAGCTAAATATACATGCAGACTTCAGTGGAAAACATTTAAATACTTAACTCCTCACAAAATACTCCAACATTTTGGAAAACATGATTCTTTGTTTTCTTACTGGAGGTCAGATATAAGAAGATATGTGTCCAGTAGAGAGAGAGAGGTCCAGGGTGTGTTTAGCCTAGCTTAGCACAAAAACTGGAAAAAAGGGGAAACTGCTAGCCTAGCATGGTATCTTGTTAGCTAGCAAGTTAGTCACCAATCTATTGAAGAGTCAGATGCTCGATGTGAATGGTATTTACAAGTTTAAAACTGGTAATTACAGCGACTGCCATGGCATGAACAGGGCGTTAGGACTGAGCTCAAACCTGCTGCGTGCCGTCACTGCTGCCAGCAGCTGTTGGTCAACAAATAGCTCCAATGCTAACTGCTGCTAAAACCACAATGTCGCCTTTTTACATTTCTATTTCTACATCTGTTCAATAAACAAGATACAACATGTAAATCAGACAGACTTGGAGTCTGTTGAAGGTGGACTTTTTCCTCTTTTGATGGAGCTAGGCTAGCAGTTTCCCCCTGCTTCCAGTCTTTGTGCTAAGCTAGGCTACACACATTCTGGACAATCTGTACTGGACACACAGAGATGAAACTGATATCTGGGGAAGACAGAGAACAAATGTTGGACTGTTGTTTAACGTTTCTCTAAAATGGGAAGTTGAACTTCATCACCCTCTCAGTTTCAAGTTAATCTAGCTTTAATTTGATTACTCACTAATCTGAAATGTACATGTAAACATAGTAACTGCATTCACATGGAGCTTTTTATTCCACTAATAATCAGAATAAAACCGCCATCAGAAAACTACAAACACATATTAAAGACTGGCTCATGTAACCAGAGCTACTGTCTTCAAAGGAAAGAAAAGAAGCAGCAGGGAGAGGACCGAAAATGATTTAAAGCTGTTCTTAAATGGCACCTTAATAACTGCTCATTATTCAGCTGTGTCCTCCTGACTAAAACAAACGCACCCTCCTCCACGCCTCTGAGAGACCAAACCAGACTTCAGCTGATCGATATCAAATTAGACAAATTTGCAAACATGCTGCGATCTTTACGCCGTGTTTACTCTCTCAGAGATGTGGAAGCAATTACTGCTGCTGATTTGAAGTGGATCAGGAATTTGCTCAGAGTGGAACGTTTGCTTAATAAACTCAGAGAGAGAAACAGAAAGTCTGGGGTATTTCGGACTGCCTCGAAATAATCAGCCAACGCGTCATCGTGTCTTTTAAATCTCATTTGTTCTCATTCTCTCCCCAGAACTCATGAATAGAGCTGCATTGAGAAATATTGTTGAAATTACTATTTGAACAATGAGGTGATAACTGAAGAAGGTTCATTTAAAGTTCAGGTATGGACAACGTAAAGATGACAACCTCTCTTTCAAATTTTAAATTGACCATATTCATATTAAGTGTTGTATTACAGTATCTGTAAATTGCTTTCTCGATCCATCGATTAATCGTTTGGTCTATAAAATGTCAAAAAATAGTGAAAAGAGCTCATTCCAATTTCTCACAGCCCAAAGTGACGTCTTCAAATGTCTGTTTTGCTCGATCAACAGTCCAAAGATGTTTCATTTACCATCATAAAAGCAGCAAACAGAAGAAGCTGGAACCAGGTAATGTTTGGCATTTTTGCTTGAGAAATGGCTTCAACAATGAACTGTTGAACAGTTGCACTTTTTTTTCAATCAACTAATCAGTTAATCAACTAATTCTTGCATCTCTATTAAACTTTGAGGAACAGTTCGACATTTTGGGAAATGCGCTTATTCGTTTTCTTGCCGGGAGTTAGACGAGAAGAATGATACCACTGTTAAATATGACACTACAGCCAACAGCCAGTTAGCGTAGCTTAGCATAAAGACTGGAAACAGGGCCAAACAGCTAGCCTGGCACTGTCCAAAGCACCTCAAAAGCTCACTGATTAACACGTTATATCTTGTTTGTTTAATCCGAACAAAAATGAACAGCGTTATATCCTGCACTGGGCTGCAGCAGCTATGTGTACGTAGCCTAGTTTGAACGTAATTTCTAACTCCGGTCAGAGTTTACGAGCTACTAAAATTTTAAGGGTTGCACCAGCTGAAATAGTTCCAACGTTGGCAGAAGTTACAACTTCAATCTGACACCGAGCCCTCAGCAGGTGTAAAGTCCTCCGTGAAACAGCGGTTGGCATGGAGCATCATTTTGAAAGGTGGGATAACTTGGAGGATGAGGAGGAGCGAATCATACCGGCAAGCAAAATATATAGGTTTAGATAACTTTCTAATTAACAACTACTAATTTAACAGTTTGCCAGTGTAGGCTGTCATTATGTTTGTTATAACGTTACTATTTAATCTGCCCAGTAACAGGGCCTCGTTATATCACCCTGAGTTGTAGTTGACAGTTTCACCACTCGATGTCACTGTAGCTGTAGATTAAGGTTGTATTTATCACCTAATCATAGTGCTTTGTCCTTGTTTATGAACCTATTTGTTGTTGTTTGGTGATTAACGTTAGCTGTTTTTAGCCGTTAGCCTCTTCGCTGTTGCGTAGCAAAGTGTTCAAAGACAATTGGGCACGAGAGACAACACAGTGATGTTATTGAACACAGGAAGTGAAAACGTCATTTTCTGCGACAGTATTTTGG
The DNA here is from genome assembly GCA_008360985.2 of Macquaria ambigua. Lineage (NCBI taxonomy): Eukaryota > Metazoa > Chordata > Actinopteri > Centrarchiformes > Percichthyidae > Macquaria > Macquaria ambigua. The sequence continues at coordinate 50,079 of VMKM01002757.1, read as the reverse complement.
TCAGTGTGGACTTTACGCCAGAGTAGCTAAGATGAACCTGACGTCTCTGCAGTGCAACCAAACATCAACAGTTTTAGTTTCAAACTCACTAGTTTCAACGTATCGCTCAGTGTGAACTTTGCACCCGAACTCCTAACTCCAACCTCAATGTGACCTCAAGACTTCAGGACGTCACTGTGCCCAGCAAAGAAATATACATGATACCCAGGTCAGCGTATCTGGGCTCAAAGTTTAGTTTTGTTTAATTTGAGCACAGTGTGCAATGCTATCACTTCCACAGCTGCCCTCTCCATTGTACATGTAAACAGGGGCTTTGCTCTGCACAGTGTTGTACCTGTGCGTTTGGTGTGAAAGCTAAGAGGGACATGACAGAAAAAGTTTGACTGACCTGGTCAAAGTATAAAGGATCTGATGCCTTGTTTGGCACATCTGCAGAGTCAGTGATCAGTCTACCAGAGGAGCCTGTTGTAGTTTCTCAGCCCTCCTCTTCTCTAAAACATCTAGACTTCCATTAAAATCTATTCCTGCACCGTCGTCCTGTCTCTCACCTGAATGTCCTCTAACTTTGTGAAAAGAAATGAATCAGATTGGGTTTCAATGACTTTTTGTTTCCCTTGACGTGGTGAGAAAAGGTCATTTCAAAAGCACTTGGCAGCTTCAAACTTCAAATCAAAAGTAAAACCTTGATCGGTCAAACCCGGTTGTATTGTTCTCCTTATGGTTTAAAAATTAAATCGGAAATAGAGGATCTCACCCTGAACACTGTGTTGCTGCTGGTTTCTCGGATCCCAGTGATCCTTCATCCTGGGAAAAGTCCATGGAGCTGTGGCTCCATCATCCTCCACCTCAAACCTAAAAATCAAAATACTGATTAAACTGAGGCTCAGTTATTCTGTTGGGAAGTAAAAGGATCAGATGAAAGAGCAGAAAAATAAATTTAAAAAAGGCAGAGAAACCATTCAACTAAAGCCGATAAAACCCACAACAGGAGAGAAGCAGGAAGATTATAGAAATGCTCTTCTGTAACAGAAGGTTTTAAAGGGGAAAGGCTGAGGTGTTTGAAGGAAATTTGTGATTTGAGATAAAACTGACTTGACAGAGGTGGCCTTCATCTCTGTCTTCCTCTTTGCTTCGGCAGAGTGGACCAAGGTTCAAGCTAAGTGCTGAGTGGTGTTTGTGTCCAACATTCACTCTCCTTTCAGTTCTGTATTTGATCTCTGCCGACTCCTGAGGGAAATATCTGCCTCTGCTAGATGTTCCACTTTCTTCAGCAGCTGTTCTCTCACTGTGTCTGTCTGCTGTTTGCAGGTAGCGTGCAGCGGCTTTATCAGAGAGACTGAAGCGAAGCAGTAAAGTCGCCATCCCAGAAAACCAAAACAAATCTCTGTAGCGCTGAGGGGAACTGTCTGGAGACAAACTTAAAAATCAGGTTTAACTGATTACTGGTTCAAATCCTGAAATCTGAGTGCAGATGATTTCCTGCAGTGACCATCCTGGGGCCATTTGACCATAATGTCACCTAGTGCAACTTTTTAGCCAATAAACATTATAAACAGTGCTGCCCTCTGCAGGCAGAGATCAGTAACAGAAGCAGTGAAGTGGGAGAAGTTCAGGAAACTGTAAAACTGATAGAAAGGTTGGAATGACGTCAAGTTTTTCAGGCTAATTATTTTACCCCAAAAAACGTCACTGCCACAGAATACACACAATAGCTACAAAACGCAGATAGTGCACTCTGCCTTTAATCTTCACTGAGTGCTCAGAGAAACTACAGGATCTAAACTTGTGTTCTCTCAGCTTTCAGATCCATTTTAACTTGTTTATTGAAGAAAATCAACTTTAGCTTGATTATTATTTACAATCCATAGCTTATAGGAACCAAGTGTGTCTGTGTTTGTAAATGAGCAGCTAAATGAACTGCGTGTGGTAGTGAAAGGAGAGGAAACAATGTTTTGTTGGACAGACAGCAGTTACAGCAGGAATAAAGTTTGATTTCACGGCAGGAAAGAAGACAGGAAAACTACTAATTGAAGATCCAACAGTAGCATGAACTGTACTCACAATCTAGAAGCTGGAAAACATCTTTGTCATGCTGTTGAGGCTCTAGACAGCAAATGTGGAGCAGCTGTGCAGGCAGGTGAAAGGTCACTCAGGACGTCAGGTGGTGAGGCCTGAAGCTCACTGAGGGCTCCTGGTGGACAGGTATGGAACCACAACAAGTCTGTAGATGAAACACAGGCTCAAATCTCAGGCTGTGTCCCAGTTCATATGGCCCAGACCCGGCTGACGCTGCCCCTCCTCTCTATGGTGCATTCAGGTGATTTTCAGCAACTTGTTAAGTCAGAAACGTCCACATTTATGACCTCTTTTGCCCTCTTTCCACTAAACCAGGTCTGGGTCTTGAGCCGGTTCTATTCAGGACTCTTGGAGCCTTGGTGCTCTCTAGAGACCCGGCCCGCGCTTCCACCAGTTTTGAGTGGAACCATCGTAATCAAGGATTCGTCATCAACGGAGGGCGTTGCACAACGAAAGTAAACAGCAGGAGCAAGATGGCGGATCACATTGATTAGCTGCAAGCTTTTGTTCTGTTATTACAGATATTTGTTTTTGGACCAACTATTAATGATGAGAAGACGTAGAAGACTGTTACCATAGTAACCAGAGACCAGTGCTGCCTTCTCCATCCTCTCTCCAACCTGTAGAATAGGACACGCCCACTGATGATGTCATGGTTCACACTTCAGCTCAAAGAAAACCTGCTTTTTTTTGCAGCTGGAACCAACTTTTCGGGTTCCGAACCGATTGATTTTTGGTCAACATGTTCTTAACGGTTCAGAACTAGGTGCACGAACCAGTTCCATGTTGGTGGAGAAGGGGTGTCTGTGTTACTGCCCCTCCACTGCAGCTCAGCACAGAAACAGAGTGTGGGGAAACAAAGCCTCATATCAGCTTCAGATAAAAAGATCAAATATATTTTTGCACAAAACAAGGATTCAGGATTTTACCCCCCCCCCCATCTCTGACATTGCAAGCGTGTTAGGATGGATCTCTTAAAGGTTCCCTGTGGAGTTTTTGACCTTTTTGTTCATGAGTGGTCCCCGTTTTGTTTGTCTCATACACATGCACCAAAAAAGGCTAACATAAATGTAAACAATGCAGGTTTCAAAATGTGAAAAAAACTGTTTTGAAGGAAATACATTCAACATGTTTGTTAGAGCTCAAGGACACACAAAGTGTTTTGGTGAGAAACACTGAATGTTAACACTTTAAGGCCAGTATGAACAGGAGGAATGATTACAGCAAGCACAAAGTACTGAAACAATGTCAACCTGTCCTTTAAATCTGAATCTAGACTCAATGAGATGATAATTAGAAATAAAAAGCATCTCCACCATTTATCTTCTATCAGACAATCCAGGACATTTTATCTGCAAAGTTGCTGCTGTTGACTTCCATCCTCTTACTCTGTATCGGAGTTAAGGGCACAAGTTTCAGAGACCAGAGATCTGGACAATCCTGGACGAAGCAAACTGACTGAACCTTTTCAGTTAAAGGACAGTGGGCCCAAGCAGTCAGTCAGATCAGAAATCATGTCTGCTTTTGCATCCTGAGTTTAGGTGATTGGCAGTATCTTAATGTCCTTGACCTCTGACCTCCTGCAGGCCAGAGCAGACAGAGATATCAGCTCTGTGGAGTGATTGATGTTAGTGGAAAGCAGCACATGCTCGTTATCTAAATCCAACATGTTCAGAGCTGACATACCAGAGACCGAGCAGGCAGAGCGCAGCCAATAACAGCAGTCCGTGAGTCCAGGGAGTTTCTGTGAGATCTGAGCTGGATGTGTCTGATGTGGTCTGAAAACGCCCGGGAGGTTCTGGAGGAGAGCACGCTGAGATCTGAAAGTAAAAAGGGTCAGTTCATCCAAATTACAAATGAAAATAATAATGTCCTCACTTCTCTGCAGTAGCATCTATCCTTCCAGGCAGTTTTGCTTTTATTTGTCCAGGTTTTGACATTTCTGCCTCCACCTCAATACAGTGGAGGTGAATGGAAATTAGGTTTTGCTGCTCAAAGGGTTGAAAAATTACATTTACAAAATTCAACAACAGCATTTCTTTCCAAAATCAGTGTCCCTGTTACTCTTGATAATCAGCACAATGGAGATCTGTAGTTCTGATGGTGCTCGGCAACAATGCACCATTTAACAACCATTAACAATGAAACACCCTGCGTTTATCATAATTCTTACAGAAGAAAAAACAAAATCAGCGACTGGACTGATGGAGAAACTCTGGTACCAGACGTTTCAGGTAAAATGACCAACAAGAACAAACTTACCAAACCGTCAGCGCTGACCGCTAACATGTTAACAACAAGAAATCACCACATCACAAAATGTAAAATAAAACATTATCATAGAGCCGAATCAGTTTCTTTCACAGTGTAAATAAATAAATATGTGGAGCTTGATCACATTACATTCATCCATTGACCCAAAAGAACAGTAGGAAAATAGGAAAACATGAAATATCTCACAACATGTGGCAAACACTTAGACGTGGAGAACAGTGGATAGCGTACGTCTGCAGGCGTGAGGATGATCAATGACTGTAACTGCTTCTCTGGACGTATATGATAATGAGTAATTGATTTCTGATTCAGCAAAAACCACCCAACGCAATCTGCAGTGTAATTAAGGAACCTTGTTAAGTTATTGATTTGGAAAATAAATCAAATACAGCTCTATGGATGGCAATGTGTTTGGTTCAGACTCTAATAACTCAACAACTATTGGATGGATTGCCATGAAATTTGGTTCAGACATTCATGGTCCCCAGAGGATGAATCCCACTGATTTTGGTGATCCCCTGACTTTTCATCTGGCACCCCCATGAGGTTCACATTTGTGGTTCTTAATGTCTCGACAACTGTTGGATGGATTGCCTCGACATTTTGTACATTCATGGTGCCCAGAGGATTAATTGTAATGACTTTGGTTATCCCCTGACTTTTCTTCTAGCGCCACCAACGTGTCAAAGTTTTCACTTATCCTGTGAAATATCTCAACACCTACTTCATGGATTGTACAGACATTCATGGTCCTCACTGGATGAATGCTAACAACTTGACTTTTTCTTAAATGCACCACGAGGTTAACATGTTGCTTTTTAGTCAAATGTCTCGAGAACTGTTCGATAGATTATTTTGCAAATTCATATAGACAGTCATGGTCTTTGTGAACTTTGGTGACTTTCCATCTAGCGCCACCATCAGGTCAATACTTTGGTTTTCTTTACAATGATCATTACAGCCTCACAGGGCTCTTGTTAAAACTATAAAAGGATGCTAGCGCCCTCTATCTGCTGCAATGTTCAATGCACCTCACAATGTGAATGTCCATTAAAGAACAACACCTGATCATTTCAGTTCCTAGAGCTTAAGTTACAGTTAGCTAGTTGGCCGCAGCAATAACATTAGCAAGCAAGCAAGCTAAGATTAGCCAGCTAGCTGTAACTTAGCTACGCCTCATGGATCTGGCATTGGTTGCTTCGTAACATTAGCTGATAAAGTAATTTGCAAATGGCAAACCACTTTACCAGCCAGATCAGCCCCGGGAGTCTCCATGAATTAGCTAACGTTATCCTACGTTAGCTAGCTAGCAATTCATCCGCATTAGCATGCAAGCTACGTGGACTTTGTGTTGTGGTGGGTGCCAGTGTAGGTACCAGACATGCTCGGCCTGGCAGAACACCATGGATGTATGAAGAGAACTGGATCCAGTGTCGAAGGCGGGGCCCCGTTCATTCCTATGAAAGTTGCTCAGCAACGCATGAAGCCAAAAAAGTTCGACTTCCTCATAGCTTCCATCGTGCGGCCCATAGAGCGAGCGCACTAGTGCTTCCTTTAGCCCCGCCTACCAACCGCTTGGTCTCGGCTCACTCACCTGAACCAGAGACTCTGTAACTCTGGATTCAGCTGTTAGTGAAGTTTACAACTTTTAGGACATCATGATTTAAATAACGGCTGTTTAAGTGTTCGTACTGGCGAGTTGTTGTACCTCAAAAAAAATTATCCGCTGATTTACAGACGTCTCTTTCACAATGTGAGTCTGTGGGGAAAAGTCTCTTGGGGCCAGTTTGCATCACGTGACGGACCCCGAAGTTGTAATTACACGGTTTGGCCACTATGTCAAATTGGCTTCAAAGCCTGGCGCTCTTCCTGGGGGCTTGACCTACACCGGCCATTTGTTGACATTAGCGGACTCCATTTCTAAGCTAGCGTTAGCTAGTGTTGCACACTGTTGCCGCTGTAGGGGAGCTGAAGAGAGGCGAGGCACTCTGGGTGCCCACAAACGTCCCATCCGTTAGATTTTCCTGTAAAATCCTGCCAGAGTCCTCTACATAGACATCAGTCCACAGGCTGTTACAGGCCACAGAGAAAGTCGGGGAAAGTCTCACTTTTTAAGTTACGTTACAATCTGTTCACACATTGCCAATAAAAAAGTGATTAATACATGTAAAATGCTACATATGGTACCTTCAAACTAAAAAAGAAGTGTCTGAACACAACATTAGTTTTGGTTTGTGTGCTGTCTCATCTGAGGTGGTGGTTCAGGCTCAGTCTGGCTTCCAGGTCCTTCATGGGCAGCATCCTTCAGAGGATCCAGACTCTAAACTGGGAGAGTCTTGCTCAAGGAGACTTCATCAGATTCATCAGATGTTTCAGCAGCAAAAACAGTATTTTCTGCTTCAGTGTGTTTTTGTCTTAAAGATCTGACAGATCCGAGCAGCAGAACACAGAACCAGCCTCCCTCCCTGTAACCTGATCTGTAGAAAACAAAGTTACACGCTGAATTTCATGGGTGGATTTCTGAGTATTTAGAGATGGAAAAATGTTTTCCGTTCCTCTCTCACCCCCCACAGGTCTCTCATGAGTTACAGCCCAGTTGTGTCAGCTATTTCGCTTAGCCAAGTCTATTGGCACCTTCCAGAAGGTCAGAGACAATGTTGTACAACGATGACAGTGAAGAAAGAGAAGCGCTGTATTAAGTGGGGCTTGCTTATGTAAGACCTCCTTTAAAACGGGAGTCTGTGCAAACGTTCAAAAGGTGATTGAAGGTTTTTTCCACACTTTGACCTCTCAAGACACTTTTTTCCTTCTTTATCTCTTCACTGTGTTTAAAGTTGAAAGAGCAAACAGAAGCACACAAATAACAATTCAATTATGTAATCACATTAGTATTTTTAGAGATCCGTAATCTGCTCAAAATGGACTTTAACTTACCTTTCATACAGTACAGTCTGGTGATATTCTAGATTTTCACTGAATAACAGGTGTTGTGTGTGAATCACAGCCTGATGTATAAAAACTATTAAAAACTCATCAGTGAGCCTCACTGTTGTTCCTTCATCACCATCAACACACACACTGGACTTTATCTGGACTCAGTCCCACACACACCGTCCTGCTGCCCCAAATACTCACCACAGCACCACATGTGGATTCATCCGCCGCTGAAAATAGTCCCCAACAAATGCACTATTTCCTCCTGTTTGTTTGATAAAAACTACAGTGAGCAGCTGTTTGAGGAAATTACATGAAACTATATATTTGTGAGATGATTTTAAAGACTCACGTCTTCATCAGGAACCAATGAGCTCAGAGCTGAGAGCCACAGACAGGAAGTCAGACGGGACTGAGAGCCACAGACAGGAAGTCAGACGGGACTGAGAGCCACAGACAGGAAGTCAGACGGGACTGAGAGCCACAGACAGGAAGTCAGACAGGACTGAGAGCCACAGACAGGAAGTCAGACAGGACTGAGAGCCACAGACAGGAAGTCAGACGGGACTGAGAGCCACAGACAGGAAGTCAGACGGGACTGAGAGCCACAGACAGGAAGTCAGACAGGACTGAGAGCCACAGACAGGAAGTCAGACAGGACTGAGAGCAACAGACAGGAAGTCAGACGGGACTGAGAGCCACAGACAGGAAGTCAGACGGGACTGAGAGCCACAGACAGGAAGTCAGACGGGACTGAGAGACGGACTGACATGTTGGTTTAGGTCTGAACATGAGATTTGTTGACATGAAGAAAATATAGAATATCACCAGACTTCTTTAAACTGAGACATTTAGACACACATGACAGTTCTGGCAATACATTTCACAGCTTCATCAAGATCTTTACATGTATATGAACATCATTTATTAACACTTCAGCTGCTAAACACAAGACATAAAGTGTGACCCTTTTATGTTTCAAACTGTGATTCTGCCTATATGTATTTAACTACTGGCTTCATGATTTGATTGATACTCTTTGATTGATTTCAGTGGTTTATTGATAGATTTCCTGCAGTTATGATTCAGGCTTTAATGTCAGAACCATGGAGACACAGTGGATCGTTTCTCTGTGAATGTGAGTGTTGGTCACAGTCCTCCGCTGTGTTTCCGTCCTTCCTGTTGGTGAAGTGATCCGATCTGTATGAAACACAGAGTGAAGAAATATCAGTCCAGTCTTTCCTCAGCAGGTTTCTGTTTGAGCGCAGCCTCCGAGCGCACGGCGCTCCTCATGGCTCTCTGCATCAGCCAGGTGACCAGGTGGACGGTGACGAACGCCCCGCCGGCCGCCCACAGCCAGTTCCTCCTGAGCCAGCTCTGAGGCTTCATACTGACACCTGCAGGGAGAAGAAGACACAAACCTTTATTTATACGCAGGTTAAAGTCCTGACCAGCAGCTCTCTAAGACCCATATGTCATTTTCATTATTTGATTCAAATTGTTTTCTTTCTCTCATTTTATGATTTTTATTTTCCATAACCTTTTTTTTTTTTTAAATATTAGTTAGTTATTTTGGTTTATTATCCTTTTGGAAATTCTCTCTGTGTGTCTTTGTGTTTCCATTTGCATCATACTGCCTGTCTGAGATGGTCGAGCCCATTTTGCAAACCATCAGTAATCACTACACACACTGTGTGTGTGTGTGTGTGTGTGTGTGTGTGTGTATTTATTACATTCATATGAACTCGATGAAGCGCGGAGTGAAACATATTGTTCTTGTCAGTTAATAAAAGATCTTTGATTAGATTGTTTACGGTCTCTATCTCAAGCACATGTCCATATTGCTCAGACATCCGAAATCGCTGGGAAAGTTCGAGCCACACATCTCGTCCTGCAGACAGGTTCACTGTTTCAAACTGAAGCATCACATCAGCCCAGTCCTGGCTTCTCCCCATCGGCTCCCTGTTCGATTCAGAATTGATTTTAAGATTTTACTGATCACTTTTAAAGCACGTCTGGGTCTGGCCCCAAGCTATACAGCAGAAATGTTGACCCCATGTGAGCCAGTTCCAGCCTTAGATCATCCATCCTGCTTTTGCTTTGTCTGTCAGAGCAACTTATAAACTCTGTTTCTAAAGGTGCTATATAAATAAAGTTATTATTATTCTTATTGTTAATAAATGGCTCTTGCTGTTTCACTGTTTGCTGTCAGCAAGTAAATTTGGACCAATGAAAGTGCAAATAGAAGTCGACCACAGATGATCAGGGAGTTTTTCTGTCAGTCTGAAACTGATGATACAGACTTTGGAAGAAAGAAAACAAAGTTTTTGTCTGACGTCCACAGTGTCGATGTGAAACTGCAGTGTAACCCGAGCCGAGCATTTATGATTGATTGACGATAAACAAACTTGTAATCCAGGATGTCTTTCATGAAGATAGAAGATAAGAAGATAGTTTTCTATCAGTTATTGAATTCCTAAGTCAAGATACAGACGTCATGATTACAATATCATCTAGTCTCCTATTCTTCTTTCTCTGAATGCAATGTGCTACTGAAGGATGACACGAGAGGTTAAGTGAGAAAATATGTTTGTAATTTGAGTGAATCGACCCCCAGTCGTCACCAGCAGACACATTCAAACACTGTTTTAACACAATATGAAACTGACTGTGTGTTTGTAGAGAGAAGTCGGGGTTTTCAGTACAGTAAGTTTTCTTGGAGCAGCATCTAGTGGACATAAGAGGACCTGCAGCTGAACACACCTCAGCCGTGGTGGTGGTTGTGTAACTGAGCACAGGTAAGCAGCAGCAGGTGCTGCAGGGTGAAGCAGAGCCCCATACCTCCGTGCGGGTCACTTGCTCTTGGCGGCAGCAGCAGGAGGAGCTGCTGCAGGTGAAACGTAAGCGACGATGCCGGGCTCAGGAACGCTCTCCTCTCTGGCTTTGTGCAGCAGCGGGTTTGCCTTCAGATTGTACCAGCCCCAGTGGATCAGACCCAGACTCGTGCCCATCACAATCAAGACTTTGTAGCTCCTCCAGAACTCCCGCAGGCCCATGACTGACAGGCACTGAGCTGGGAAACACAAACGAGGATGAATGTCAGCTCTCCCTTCATACACAATATAGACATGATTCTGTCATTTTCTCCTTTGATACTGACAACACACACTCAAATCAATAAGCTTCAGGACGCTGTAGATAACGTTTTACTAAAGAACAAAGATTCACAGACACCAAACTGATACAACTACATGAAAAAGGCCCAAAGGATGCTGTGGAAAACCAGGGAGACGTCTGTGTCCTCATCATCACACGATTATATTTTGTGATTAACTTCAGCAACGACTTTGATAACTCACAGCTAAATTATTATTTTGACATTTGATTCAGCATTTAAGTCATTTTCTTTCTTGCAAAAACACCAACGTTTCTCTGGTTCCAGCTTCTCCAACGTGAGAATTTACTGCTTTTATGTTTTATATGATTGCAAACTGAATATCTTTAAGTTTTTACACTGTTGGTCGGACAAAACAAGCAACGTGAAAATGTCACCTTGGGTATTAGGAAAAACTGTGACGGCCATCTTTCACTGCTGAACTGTGAGGTTATGCAGACGGGTGTTTCTATTATTTTGTCCACCCCATTTACATCAACGAGGGTAGGCTAAATAACAGAAACACCTCTTTGTATAACACAACACAGTTCAACAGCAGCACAAACTGAACATTGTAACGTTGATGAAGGAGGATTTATTACAGGGCTGTTGGATTAGTTTTTACATGGTTTATTTAAAGGATCCCCATGAGCTGCTGCCATCAGCTGGTCCACAGCTGACATACAGTACAGGATATTCATTACATTAATATACACACAATTACTTCAGTATACATAAGTATACATACATTATAAGAATTATACATAATAAGAATTATACAACACATGAAACGAAACAAGAATACTGAAAACTAGCACCGAGTTATACTGTTCAGTTTGTCACGTGCCAATAAATGCCTCTGCATATTCTTTTTAAAGGAGGATTTATTTTGTATTAGACAGATATTTAGGGGTAAATGATTCCAGTTTATTATAGGAGGTGTTGTCCAGGACGCTACGTATTTTAGACTACATCCTTCTGTCAGTGAGTCCAGCTCCACCCCGACAACATCACTGGCCTTTCTGATAAAATCAGAAATCACCTGCAGGTGTTGAAAACCTTCTTGTTCAGGGCTTCAGTGTCTGTAGACCAGTCCAGTTCACCAGGTCCTTGTAGGGACACAAATGGTTTTTAGCTGTACCTGATAAACTGCTAACTAATAACTAATATAACTAATATTACAAGAGAAAGAAATCCTGGCAGCATAAAGCAGCCAGCAGTCACTTACTGAACAACAACAGAGAGTTTAATAAGAACAGCAGACAGTTCAATAAGCTGCTGCTAACACTGATAGAAGCTGGCAAAGCCTCGTTGTTCGTCTGTTTGCAGCGCTGAGCTTCAGAAATCAAACTTTACCCAAATTAAAACCCTAAACGAAGGATTTTAAACGAAGCTGCGGTGATGTGAACGAACCGCTCTCACCTTCAGAAATCAGCGGTTCCTCCTGCGCCGACCATGACGGTCCAGATCCGGAACCAAGGCGACTGAGCAGCTGCCTAAACAATTTTCATTAGGTTTTAAAATATGAAGCGTGTTCAGTATCATATATTATTTATCATACATCAACATTCAGTGAAAGACAAGTTCAAACTAAACTTAAAATGCGTCGGTAGTTTTATAACGTTTTGCAGTCAGGCAACAATGTAGGAGCCTATATTGGTCACCTGGGGGACTTTGCCCAAAGTTTTGCCGTCAGGCAGCGAGTCACGTGTTTTAAAGGACTACTGAGTTGTAGTTTTATTGCACTTCCATAAAGCCGTGGGACTTGAGACACAGATAACAATAAAACATAGAATTATTGTAATTAATAGAATATAATTAAAATTGAACAATGATTAATAATTAATATAGTAATATGTCATTTTCTAATAACAAAACAATTTACTGTGTTCAATGCTAAATGATTAGTCTGAAAAAAGAAACATTCATATTCGTGATTGGTTGTGTGTAAAAGAAATGTAGATGTGTCACTTTTAACTGGACGTGATGTAAATTGGAGTTGAAGGTTCGCTGTGGACTTTACACTGAGAACAAACCCGTCTCACAAACATGTTTCAAACATTTGAGAAATCTGCTTTTTACATTTTGAAGCCTTCGTTGTTTATATCGGCTTGTAGGCTTCTTCTTCTACAACTCTTTTATGGCGGCATTGCTGTTTTTTAAAGCGCATCACATCCACCAGCTGGTAACATGCATTACTGCCCAGCAGGCAGCAGAAATGTGCATCACATTACGTGCTGTGGTGTGTATGTGCTGTAGAACATGTGCACGAGATCCACACAATCTAGAGGTCCAATGACGCTCAGTGCACCTTAAAGGCCTCAGTATGCTTCAAACAAAGTGCCTGCAGGGTCGTCGAACAGCCTCTACACCCTTTAACGTTCTCACTGAGAAAAAAGCAACGGAAACATTTATTTCCTTGGTAGCAACAACAACAACAACAACAACGTTTTATTTTTAACAGACTCCACAGTTCTTTTAATACAGACCTCTACCAAACGGCTGGATGTTGCTTCATGGTAGGATCAAAATACATTTACAAATACCAAAACCATTTAGAAAAAGTCAAATAAAATAGTAACTTTTAGGAAAAATAAATCAGACTTCTCTTCTGTTTTGTTGTGCAACAGAACAAATGTTTGACATCAGAGTCTTGAGGATTTTCTGGAATAAGGGCCAGAAAAGTCTGCAGCCTTGTACTGTAAAATGTTTTAGTGTCCTTCTGTTATTTGTCAGAAAGAAACCTGTATCGTTATAATGGTAGTAATATGTTAGTATACCAACATATGTCAATCTGTTACCATGGAGTTAGTAGTATTACCAGTACTGACAGTATTTCCACGTATTTATTCTGGATATTTACCATATTTATACTTTGAAAACATCCCAGAAATGGTGGAAAATCATACTGATATGTTTTCATCAAATTTACAATAGAGTAACATTAAATATGATATTAACAACAGCGAATGTTCATAAGTTTTTTATTTCATAAAAATGGTAAATTGATTATCTCAGCATCACTACCTTTATCACTAAATGACAGTTCAACCGTTTGGTAGAGCAAGTTTTAGACTGTAAAAAAAATCATACTTATAAACTTATTTCAGTATATATATATATATATATATATATAAAATGGAATAACATTATGTAACCCTTATTAGACTGTTTTTGTTGTATCAAGTTACATAATTCTGTTCAGTAAGACCTCTGAAACTATAATATGTCGAAAAATATGCTTCCCTTTGAAAATTCTACCACACAGAGTCCAGAAGTCTGGACTCTTTGGTTGTTAACTTCCTGTAAGGAGGCGAACTGAAGAGGCGTACTATTTAAAGACACAGCGACATCTAGTGGATTCTTTTAGCATAACATACCTAAACCGAGTGGTAGAGATGGTTCAGTCAGGTCAAGTTAAGTTCAGCACATTTTTCAATAAGATATCGTGACTCGAAATGTGCTCTACCAAACAGCTGAGGAGAACATTAAATGGGGAGGCTGTCTGTCACTCTTTGTGTGAACAAATGAGTACCGACCGCTTTAATTAACATCAAGTTCACGAGCGATCAGGAAGAGGACGGGAAGCTGCCGTTTCTAGATACATGTGTTCATGTGAAGGCTGAGAGGAGCAGAAAGACCAGAGTACCAGAAACCCACTCACACAGACCCATATAACAACCTGAACTCTAACCACCATCTACAACACAAAAGATCAAACTATGAAAATGACTAAAATCAAAGACATCTTGTTAAATAAATGACTAGTTTCATTTCTAATAACTCATCCCATTTACAGAAACAGTGTAATCATATTTATACAAAGTAATGGGACTGGTACATCAACAAAACTATTCATATTTCTATATTCTTCTGTGTGCCTTTATTGAAAATAGGTGCTGTATTTATTTGTGTGAAAGAAATATAAAGTAAAGAAAACCTAAAACTAACATCTTTATACCTTTACCCCAAAATCTGAATGAAAACATATTTAAAGGTGTTTCAAGGTATTTAACATCACAGACGCAGCGTATTCAGCACAGAGGAAAAAGAGACTGATCAGCTGTGTGAGTGTTTCTCTATCAGGAGACTCTTCCTCCTACAGAGACACTGAGGAACCATATGACCAGAACCCAAACCCAGGATAAAGAGGTTCAGTGAATGTGGTGTTGAAGGTGTGGAGGTGGATCAGAGAGTCAGAGGAGACTCTGTAGAAGGACAGAGAGCCAGCAGGACAGTCCACATACACTGCTACTCTGTGAGAGGAGGAGGAGGAGGAGGAGGAGGAGGAGGAGGAGGAGGAGGAGGAGGAGGAGGAGAGGTCTGTACTTCTGTTATTGTGACTGACAGAGAAACCATCATCATCAGTGCAGATCAGACTCCAGGACTGATTATTCCGTCCAAACACAGAATCACCTCTGTCTCCTCTCCTGTTGATTCCTCTGTAACTCACTGATATAAAAACTCTTCCTCTCCACTCGACCTCCCAGTAACAGCGACCAGTCAGACCATTTCTACACAGCAGCTGAGTCCAGTAGTCAAACCTCTCTGGATGATCTGGATATGGCTGCTTCTCTCTCACTAACATCACCTTCCTGTTGTTGTCAGACAGTTTGAGCTCTCTGTTTACTGTGTTTGTGTCCAGTGTGAGTTCACAGGCATCTGATGGAGAGAACAAGACACAATACAGCAGCAGTTTATCATCTAACACACCTGATGGCTTTATTTGTTGCTTTATTAACACACTGACTGTTAATTAGATCCAAACTTCACAATGACTCATCTTTTTGGATCTTCTGTCAAACTGAGAATTGAATGCAGATACACAAGCTTTTGATTTAAACTACTTTAACATGTGCTGCCTTGTTTCCATGAATCAAAGTGAACACACACTTACACTTCCTCAGACCAGGTTTCAGCCTCTGCTCTCCACCATGTTCCACCCTGGAGGAAGAAACAAAGTCAAAAGCTTCTTCATCAGTGATCTTCATAAACCTTCACTCAGATCCACCATTAAGACAAAACAGCTGCATTTATGAAACACATTTCACACACAGACTCAACTTTACACTAAATATAAAGTGGGAGAAAGCTCAGGAAGAGCAGCAGAGGAGGGATCCCTCTTCAGGATGGACAGACAGGAAATAGATGTCATGTGTACAGAATAAACCAAAATAAGTATTAAGTGTTGAATAAAGTCTCAGATCTTCTCAGCCTGATAATCAGACCATGAATGTTCATTTTATTTCTCTTCATTGTTCAGTGTGACATCGTGTTCATGTCAGCTGTTTTCTGTTTGGGAGGGAGGTTATTTTGCTCCGACCAATCAGCAGTGACTGACGTATCTGTCCCGTTGACATCATCTTCAGTGGACACAGAAGCTGTGGTCCAGGTTGTTAGGAGCAGTTAACTTAACGTTTGTCATGTGGATTCAAGAAATCTGCTGATTTAAGAGTTGTTATTTCTGGAAGTCGACTTCTAACAAGCTGTACAGCTGCAAACATCTCAGGGTTCATTCTGGAGCAGAAGATCACTGATGGATGGAAAACATTTAGAGTCCTATTGTCCTGAAACTGGGTGCAAACACATGGGTGTCACCAACTCATGGTGGACATTTTGGTGACCATCAGCAGCAGCGTAAACCAGACGCAGCACAGCGCGATATGGAAGAGAGGCTAAATCAATTATTAGTGGGAGGAATACAGAATCAGCAGGTGGAGGCGGGGCTAACTTCAATAATGACCAATCACATGAGCTCCTCTCAGCCCCTTTAAATACAGCAGACAGATTAAACTAACCAGGAGCAGAGAGGCTGAGGAGTCTATGAGGAAAACACAAATATACAACACAACAAATGTGTTGTCAGGGGCAGAAAATGTCCTTTTTACAGCTTCATTTATGTTTCAGGAAACACTGAAACTCCATTACTGTCTGTTGCCAGATTTAGTTGTTATTTCCTTTAGTGGTTACAGATGTTATGTTCAGGTAAGACTGGCAGACACTGTACACATTCAGCCTGATTTTAACCTGGAAATTGGTTTCCCCGATTCATTTTAGAAACGGGCAGAATTTCTGCCAGATCGGTTGTTCTTTGACATTCAGTTTGAGGTCACAACGTCTGATTAATTTCCTGAACGATCAATGATCTGTCTGTTGGACGATCGGTTGGATTTCTGGCAGGTCAGAAAAGTTGCTCTGCTGTCTGCAGGTTGAGCAGTTCCACAGCTGGATTTTCCAACATGGCTGCTGTCAGAAGATCTGTTATTAACTGTAGTGAGCTTGTTTTAATATTATTGGAGTAATATTCTACATGTTGTGGTTAAACCTGTAGTCTGACTGAGACTGCTGTGATATAAAACTCAACTTCACTGCAGAACAGATCAGACTGTCTGCATCTTCCAGCTTTCCTTTTGTCTTCTTACTTTCTGTTCATAGAATTGCACAAAATAATGCTCTTTTAGTCAATATTGAGGACGCTGTCATCTAGTTTGAATAAACTTTATTGGAATTGTCGATGGACAAAACTGGAGGTTTTGTGTTCATATTCAGTGTGAGCTCCACGTGGTGGCCGGTCGATTGATCCGTACAGTGTGAAAATAAAAGTCTTGGCCGTGCAGAAAGTCTGGTAAAAACACCTGTTCTGAATTTTATCACTTGTTTGAATGAGCGTTATCAGTGGTTATCAGTCTCATTGATATGGGTTAGAAGGGGCCTGCAACACCTGCTAGTAGGTTATAAGAGTTATCATCTATTCACATGGTTGATCACTCATGTCACATCACCTTGGGTTTAGGCAACAAAACTACCTTTCCATCCACCCCAGCCTCAGCCTAACATGGACTTTTTCACTCTTCATACTACGTCACCTGACGCAGGTTTACGCTGAATGCCTGGTGGGTCTTATACAGACGTGCTCAAACGTGAATAGATAACGGCCTTCTCAACCTACTAGCAGGTCTAGCAGGCCCTTTCTAACCCACATCTATAAAGACTGATAACCACTAATAATATATCTGATAATATAATCATTGATTAAATGATTCAATAAAAACAGTTTTCAATAGCAATACATGTGCAACTTGATAACAAAATGACAGAAATCAGCAAACTGCACCCACATACAAACTGTAGCACCAGTGGCTCCACAGTCTGGATGAAAACCTGACCGAGCTCAACTCAGGGTTGGCCAAGGCCAGAATAAAGTTATTCTCTGAACAGACAGCCTGCACATACTGTATATCTGTACATGAGATTTCGTATTATGGCAGACATGCAACATGGCAACATTTAGGAACATTTGGCTGGCACTACACCATCGTGGAAGTTTAAGAAATAGTCTCAATATGATGGATGAGATATTTAATCTTATTAAACTTAATCTAAAATTAATCTTATTGACTTTAAGAGCAAAACCAGATAAGAAGAATTCAGGAAATAGACATTTTATGTTTTCTTTCCTTCAAATCATAATATTACTCTTGTTAGCATTATATTTGAGCAAACCTTCAATAACTGTTGTTGGCCAGCACTATACAGACAGAAGATTACCAAATCATCTCCATACATAAGGTGATTGATGAAAATATTGCCAACCATATACCCTGTATTGCATGCATTTAACTGTTGTGACAAATCGTCCATGTACACATTAAAAAGAAAAGGAGACAAAATGCCGCCCTGTCGAACTCTGTTAATATAAAATGGTTGCAATACAGAATTTCCCCATTTAACCTCCATAGTCTGATGAGCATACCAGTAAACAAGAATTCTTATTATTATCCATTTAGAGAACCCTCTAAGGTGCAATTTATTGAGTCGTTTTTCATGATTTATGTGGTCAAAAGCCTTAGAGGCTTCTGTAAAACACATAAAAATAAGTGATACATTTTGTAGCGGGCTCGACTTTAAAAGGAAGAGGGGTGCCAGTCAGAGTCACATCTGACAAATAATAATTATAAAATAGAAAGAAAATGAATCTGTCAAACCATACTAAACAATAGAGCACAATAGCAAGCAGCAATGAAATATACTTCATCCAAAAACCAGCTCTGCAAAAACAAATCCTCCTCCTCCTGACTCAGACTTCAGACACAAGCTAACATTACCACGAGGCTACAACAATACGGACTTTGCACGCGATGGGCGACCGGGTAAAAGCTGGCGTATCTCTCCTCCACTGACTTCCTACACTGGCAGCACTGAGATCCCCTAATAGATTTCCTGGAGGTTGGTTTCACATTGATTGGATTATTAGAAGATTGTGGGTGTTAACTGTGTGAAACGTGAATTAACTCTTGACAGGTAGGTGGTAATGTAACTGACAGCTGGCCACTACAATTTCTAAAGTAAAAAATGAACTTTGAATCTCAACTTTTAACCCAACATAAACAAGACATCCTCAAAGTCTTTTGAAAATCTACAATTTCATAATTTCAATTCAAAAAATTCAAAATTTCATCTGCTGATGAAGATCATGTAATGTGACTGAAAGCTCCAGAACAGCTAATAAATGGACCTTGAGCTGAGGTTATTGTGTCAACTGCTGTTTCCAAGGTCAAGAATGAACTCTGAACCTCTTGATGATTTTGCATTATGGTTTATAAACACTTGACTATATTTATCAAAAAGAACGTGTGTTGTTAAATGATCAACACAAGATCCTGGTCTGATATTAGTTAGGAGGTCAGTCTCAGTGGGGACAGGGACTCTCAGCAAATCAGTTACT
This sequence comes from Macquaria ambigua, assembly GCA_008360985.2. NCBI lineage: Eukaryota > Metazoa > Chordata > Actinopteri > Centrarchiformes > Percichthyidae > Macquaria > Macquaria ambigua. Next base: position 30,916 of record VMKM01002757.1, on the reverse strand, counting down.
GTCTTCACTGTTATCAGCAGGGCTGCTGGTACAGACTGTGAACCAACAGTCCTCAGCTTGTCAGTGTGACAGAGAAACAGTGTGTGAGCTCTTGTTGTCTGTTCATACCTGAGAGTGTCCAGTCTCCAGTGTGGATTCTCCAGTCCAGCAGACAGCAGCTTCACTCCTGAGTCTCCTGGATGATTGTAGCTCAGGTCCAGCTCTCTCAGATGGGAGGGGTTGGATCTCAGAGCTGAGGCCAGAGAAGTACAGCCTTCCTCTGTGATCAGACAGCCAGACAACCTGGAGACACAAACACAGAATGATATTTCATTTATTTCCATCTATTATTTCCAGTGTGAATTCCCTGATTAAAATAACTAAATGTTAAAATTTCTCATCAATCTGTGGAAAACATATCTGGCTATTTAGCTGCTAAATGCTCCCTTTCTTCACCAGCCTGTCTCTAACTGTGTATCTCTGCTGTTTGCTGCTGGGCAGGTAGTGTACAGTGGGTTTACAGAGCTTGTTTGATGAAAACAGCTGCCTGCTGCTGCTGAAAAAGGTGCTGATGAGAGCTGAGAGACTGAATCAAAACAGTAAAGTTGTGGGTCGTAAAAACAAAACAATGGAGCTGAAAGACGCTTTAACGGTCCGAAGATCTGAGGTGTAGTGCAAAGTCATGTGATACTTCTGTGTTGGTTTGTCACTATGTCACACTGTTTAGTGTTAAGCATGGTCATTTGATCTATTGTTAATGTAAAAACACTGATTAGAGCAGCTTTAATAATTGTTTTGTTACCTTTGATGCAGAATTAAAATAAATTATGAAATCTTCGCAAAGACAGTCACTCCCACAAACTTTCTTGGTATCGCAGTGTTTTTGAATATAGTCTACACAGTTAAATCCTACAGACGCTGTGTATCTTTTTTATTGACATTAACTTGTATGTCAAGCAACAATTAAAGGGTTTTCTGTTGAGCAGAAGCTGAATCCTGACCTGAGAGTCTCCAGTGTACAGTGTGGGCTCTCCAGTCCAGCAGAGAGCAGCTTCACTCCTGAATCCTGCAGGTTGTTGTTACTCAGGTCCAGCTCTCTCAGACTAGAGGACTGGGAGCTGATAACTGAGGACAGAGCTTCACAGCTTCTCTCTGACAGATTACAGCCACTCAGCCTGAAGGAGAGTTAGTGATAAAGACAATTGTACATTTGCAATAAAAAAACACGTCAAATTTCTATGATTTCCCTTAGTGAGTTGATGAGTCTTTAGAGTACAATGAAAAAAACAATTTGCAGGATTTTCAATTGATCAACTAATCAATTTTGTTTACTAAATCTTGCAAATCAGTTGAGTTAGACTTTCATTAGATTAGAACAACCCTACACATGTTATACATGTAGTATCTGCATCTGTGCACCTACAGAGCTTTGTTGGAGGCTTTGACCACTGGCAGCAGCCTCAGAAGAGCCTCCTCTGAAGCACAGTATTTCTTCAGGTCAAACACGTCCAGATCTTTTTCTGATGACAGTAAGATGAAGCCCAGAGCTGACCACTGAGCAGAAGACAGTTTATCTGTGGAGAGACTTCCTGAACTCAAGTACTGCTGGATCTCCTCCACTAGAGAGCGATCATTCAGTTCATTCAGACAGTGGAACAGATTGATGCTTCTCTCTGGAGACAGATTCTCACTGATCTTCTTCTTGATGTACTTGACTGTTTCCTGATTGGTCAGTGAGCTACGTCCTGTGTGTGTCAACAGACCTCGTAGGAAAGTCTGATTGGTTTGCAGTGAAAGACCCAGGAGGAAGCGCAGGAACAAGTCCAGGTGTCCATTTGGACTCTGTAAGGCCTTGTTCACAGCACTCGGGTAAAGATGTTTGTCTCTAAATAGTTTAGACCACAGGAAAGTTGATTTTTTTTCTGACAGCAGACTGACACCAGAGTTCATGAATGTCAGATGGACATGAAGAGCAGCCAGAAACTCCTGAACGCTCAGATGTACAAAGCAGAACACCTTCTCCTGGTACAGTCCTCTCTCCTCTTTAAAGATCTGTGTGAACACTCCTGAGTACACTGAGGCTGCTCTGATATCGATGCCACACTCTGTCAGGTCTGATTCATAAAAGATCAGGTTGCCTTTCTGCAGCTGCTCAAAAGCCAGTTTTCCCAGAGACACAATCACCTTCCTGCTCTCTGGATTCCAGTGTGTATCTGTCTCAGCTCCTCCATCATACTTGATGCTCTTCAGTTTGGACTGAACCACCAGGAAGTGGATGTACATCTCAGTCAGGGTCTTGGGCAGCTGTCCTCCTTCCCTGCTCTTCATCACATCCTTCAGAACTGTAGCAGTGATCCAGCAGAAGACCGGGATGTGGCACATGATGTGGAGGCTTCGTGATGTCTTGATGTGGGAGATGATTCTGCTGGCCTGCTCCTCATCTCTGAATCTCTTCATGAAGTACTCCTCCTTCTGTGGGTCAGTGAACCCTCTGACCTCTGTCACCATGTCAACACACTTAGGAGGGATCTGATTGGCTGCTGCAGGTCGTGTGGTTATCCAGAGGCGAGCAGAGGGCAGCAGGTTCCCCCTGATGAGGTTTGTCAGCAGCACATGCACTGAGGTGGACTTTGTAACATCGGTCAGGATCTCATTGTTGTGGAAGTCCAGAGGAAGTCGACTCTCATCCAGACCGTCAAAGATGAACACAACCTGGAACTCTTCAAATCTGCAGATTCCTGCTTCTTTGGTTTCAGTAAAGAAGTAATGAACAAGTTCCACCAAGCTGTACTTTTTCTCTTTCAGCACATTCAGCTCTCTGAAAGTGAATGGAAATGTGAACTGTATGTCCTGATTGGCTTTGTCTTCAGCCCAGTCCAGAGTGAACTTCTGTGTTAGGACTGTTTTCCCAATGCCAGCCACTCCCTTTGTCATCACTGTTCTGATTGGTTCATCTCTTCCAGGTGAGGGTTTAAAGATGTCTTCACATCTGATGGCTGTTTCAGGTCTATCTGGTTTCCTGGATGCTGTTTCAATCTGCCTGACCTCATGTTCATCATTGACCTCTGCAGTCCCCCCCTCTGTGATGTAGAGCTCTGTGTAGATCTGATTCAGAAGGGCTGGGTTTCCTGCTTTAGCAATCCCCTCAAACACACACTGGAACTTCTTCTGCAGGTTAGATTTGAGTTTACGTCGACAAACTGGAGCAATAGTTCCTGAATGAAAACACAACAAATAAGATCAGTGAGTGGATATTAGTGTTAATAGGGGAAAAGTTGAGTGTGGAAAATCCTCTTACCGCTCTGCAGACAGTCAGCCAGCTCCTCCTGCTTCATTCTCCTCAGGAAGTGCAGTGTGATCTTCAGAAATGCCTCTGTGCAGCTCCTCCTCTGCTCCTTCTCCTCACCATCCAACACTTCCTTATCCTCACTCTGTCTCTCTAAGGATTCTGGGTAATCTGGACTCAGAACCTTCTGGAACTTCTTCAGCTCGTACTTCACAAAGGTGACAATGTTTTCCTCAAGATGCTGGAAAAGAATTAAACCTAAAATGTAAGATTATATTTTTAACGTTATTTGCAGTTGAGGTAAAGGTGTTGGGCATTTACACACCATAAATATGGAGTCCAGGTCTGTTGGATGATGCTGGACAGACTGACCACCAGGAACCTCGGAACCTTTTTGCTGCTGAACTCTGGTGAGAAAACAACAAGTGTGATGTTTTCCAAATATCAACACATACACATGGTTGTGTTACAGGCTCAGAATGAAACACTCTCAGATCCAGACTGGTGCAACACATTTAATTACAGGTGTAATTACCTGTGCAAAACATATTCACGACAACAGTCATCAACACTGTTTATATCATCGTCTGGTGTTCACTCAACATGCATCAACTCTGACCGTGAACTGGGCTGTAATAATTATTAACCATTACATTAAACATATACAATAAATATATTTTCACACCTGTATGAGTAAAACCGTATGTTCCACACAAATCTCTTATTAACAGTTTTACAGGTTGAAAACCTCGTATTACCTGCATTTACTGGTTGACTGAGGTAGTCTAGCTAACCCTGTTACCTGTTTATCTCTGCTAGAGGTGGAAATCACAAAAATGGGCAAATACTCAGGTTAGGGTAGGGATTGGGAACATTCGATGACTGATATGTAAAGTTATGAACCTTCGCTAAAATAAATTCACTCAGTCAACATCCACAACACGTCGTCAGAATGTTTCAGTCAGAAAATTTCACCTCTGCAAGCATAAAACATTACAGGAGTGTTCTTTGAAATGATGAACATTAGTAAAATGTTGTGTGAATGTTACAAATGAAACGTTCCTCCAACAACAACATTGTTAGAACTTGTACAGAACATGATGCAGTGTTATGGGAATGTTCCCTGCTAGCTGGGACTATGTTGACTTACTGAGTCTGTGAAGGACGTTGTCCTTTAAATTTTAATGGATGATTCATGGACTGGTGGCTCTTGATGGACACACAGCTGGGTCCAGGTCCAGGAGAGTCTGGTCTCTGCTGCTGCTCTGGGCTTCAACACAACACACACAGAGCTTTGACTGTGAATAATGATGGTGGAGTGATCTGAGAGCTGAGCTCTGACATGGAGAAGAGTCCTGGACAGTTAGAGGTCCTCATCTCACCTTTGAGCTTTGGTCTGGCTGTCATGTTCCCCACACAGAGTGGTTTTAGAGGGAGGGACTCCCTCCTCTGTCTCCTCACACTGGTTCATAGCAGAGCCCACACCTTCACACAGACACAACAACATGCTGTCAGAGCTCACACATTATTTATCATCATTCCTCTCAGTCACATGACCAACATACAGAGCTCTGACTGGACGACACTAATGAAACGCACCAAATAAAAACATACCCTAATCTGACAGTTTCCATGACAGAGTAGAAATGTTGACGGTTTCAGCTGCAGTGTAATATCTACTGTAATATCTTTTTCTCTTCAGGATTCAGGTTGAACGGTGCCAGTAAAAAAAGTGAACCAGACACCATTTTTCTGACCCAGTTTAAAGATAAAAAAAACACTGAGATGATGTGAAACAATGTGAACAGTCAGTCAGATCTCTGCAGTTATTTGTTCCCATTTGTATGAAAATAAAGTGTGTTTTTGTCTGTTGACAAAGGAGTGGATCGTGTGGACTGTGAACTAGTTTACAGTGAAGACACCAAGACCACAACAAGAACCCATCCACAACCAAAACCGCTCGACCTTAAAACCCAAACTAAAACTGAATTAGCTTTAAAAAAGGTTGTGGGGACATTATTATACCACTTTGAGGAAAATACAAATTCATAATAACGTGATGAAAAACATGTTTGTCCCATTTAATCAGATGGGATCCACCAGCTGTGGTTAGAACATGTTGAAGCTGCAGTCAGAAACCCAGTCTGAGGCAGAGAAACCACAGATCAGCTGATGTAGTTCTGCTGTCAGTCCACTAGATGGAGCACATTACCCACACCACCTCCACAGAGCTGCAGAGCAGCAGCACAGAGACGGACAGACTGCAGTCAGCCATCACAGCAGCTGCACAAAACAGGAGTGCTCCTGTATTCTGATCTTTACGGTAATCAACGCCGTTTGTGACTTCTTACAATTATATTCTAACAAACAAACGGCTGAAACAACAAACACGCTTTCACACTGATTACTGACTGTTAGCAGCTGTTAGCATCACCGGGTAACCCGGTTTTCACTGTTTCAAACTAAAAAGCACAAGAGCCGAGCGGCTGATCCTGTCGACCAACAACCTCGACACCTCTCACACATTCAGACAGTTTGTACACTGATGATTGGGTCAAACTAACAGAAGGCAGAAACAGTCAGATAACACGAGTCATTACACAAGAAAATAGAGATATCCCACATGAAAAACTGACATTAAAACACACATTTACCGTTTTGTCCGGAGGGAGAAAATAATCTGCGCCACGACGAGAGAGAAGTGAAAGTTAGAGACGGAAAGACGTTAATCTCCTGTGGAGCCTCTGCAGGTTGGAGTAGTGAACATAAAACAAAGTAATGCTGGAATACCTAAACTTTACACAAAACTAATTAGGGCCCGAAGCACCGAAAATCGGTGCAAGGACCTATTGAAATTGTAAGAGTTATTATTATTCTTATTATTATTATTTTTCTTGCGCGACATTGAGTGGGAAAATGGGGGCCTAAACGTGCTCAAATACTCATGAAAATTTGCACACACGTCCGGCTTGGCGAAAATAGAGGTCTGACATGGGTTCGGAGCATGGGGGGGGGGGGGCAAAAATTATAGCGCCACCTTCAGTTTTCGAAGTTAATGCCCCCCCCTTTCACTTTGAGCTAGATGCACCAAACTTGGTATGCTTATGGGTGACGCCCAGACTTAGAAAAAAGCCTCTTGGACCCCTACTCTAAACCCAACAGGAAATCGGGTATTTTTCATAAACTGCTCATTTTGAGGCATATTTTGGCCATTTCCAGGCCTCATGCTTTTGCGAACTCCGCCCAGAGATTTTATCCGATTCACTTCAAACTTGGCCTATGCCCTCTAGACAAGTTGACCTTTAAACCATACTCGGCGTTTTACATTATTTTGAACGGCGTGCCCGTGGCGCGGCGTGGAAGTCGGGTGTTTTACCGCCAAACAGGAAGTGGTCTATAACTGGACTGTACATTGTCCAAGAGGCCCCAAACTCACCATGTGGCATGACCCTCCCGCCCTGAAGGCATCCATATGCATATTTGCGGCCACACTCATAGCGCCACCTATTGACGACAGGAAGTGTCACGGCTTACAGTCTGACATGCACCTCTGAGTGGGTTGAGCAGAACAACCTCAACATTGGCCTCTGAAGGCTAAACATGTTCATGTTGCTTCACAGTGAAAATTGTGAGGTTTTTGCAAAGGGCGTGGTCATGGCGGCGCGGCGAATGTCGATGCTCCATCATGAAAATTCAAAGTGTCGTAACTTGGCTGAAAGTCATCAGATCTTTTCCAAATTCCTCACGTTTATTGACATTCCCGGCATGAACACATGTAGGGGTCAATATTTACTCAAAGTCATAGCGCCACCTAGTGACGACAGGAAGTGCCAGGCCCCGTACTTTGAATCAGTACTCCTAGCAGGTTAACCACATCCACCTCAAACCTGGGGAGGACAGACCTAAGAAGTGGATGAAGCTTCACTGTGAAAATTGTGACGTTTCATCAAGCGGCGTTGCCGTGACAACGCATTCCTCGCCATAAACAGGAAGCAGTTTTTTGAGGGGCTAAACATGCTTGAAATGTCATGAAACTTGCCACACACGTCGGGAGGGATGTATTCTCTTGTATGATATGGGTCTTGGACATGGGCGTGGCCAAATCGCCTCATTAGCGCCCCCTGGAAAATTAAAAAATTGCAAAACCACCCTTAAAATTTGCCGGACATTTATGAAAGTCAGGTGGCATATTTGTCATGCCCAGACCAAAAAAAAGCCTCTTGGAGCCCTGCTCTAAACCCAACAGGAAGTGACTTATCTTTAATAAACTGTTCATTTTAAGGGTATTTTGCTCATTTCCAGGGCTCACGCTTTTGCCATCTCGTCCCAGAGATTTCATCAGATTCACTTCAAACTTGGCCTATGCCCTCTAGACAAGTTGACCTTTAAACGATACTCGGCGATTTGCTATAATTTGAACGGCGTGCACGTGACGCACCGTGGAAGTCAGGTGTTTCCCCATCACACAGGAAGTGACAGGCCCCATACTTTTAATCAGTGCTCCTAGCAGGTTAACCAGATCCACCTCAAAATCACTCAGCATGCTCTTAAGAACTTCATGACGCTTGACTGTGAAAATTGTGAGTTTTCATCAAGCGGCGTTGCCGTGACAACGCATTCCTCGCCATAAACAGGAAGCAGTTTTTGAGGGGCTAAACATGCTTGAAATGTCATGAAACTTGCCACACACGTCGGGAGGGATGTATTCTCTTGTATGATATGGGTCTTGGACATGGGCGTGGCCAAATCGCCTCATTAGCGCCCCCTGGAAAATTAAAAAATCGCAAAACCACCCTTAAAATTTGACGGAAATTTATGAAAGTCAGGTGGCATATTCGTCATGCCCAGACCAAAAAAAAGCCTCTTGGAGCCCTGCTCTAAACCCAACAGGAAGTCAGTTATCTTCAATAAACTGCTAATTTCCAGGGCTTCTTCCTCTGCAATCTGCTCCTACAGATTTTATCAGACTCACTTCAAACTTGGCCTATGCCCTCTCCACACACCTTGGCCATGACAACCTGCCTTCAGATTTCCGTTACGTTGAACGGCGTGCCCGTGACGTGCCTTTGAACTTCATGTCTGTCATCACTCTTCCAGCAATTCATGGATTCTTCCAACAGATGGCAGTGTTGGTTTACTAATGGATGGACCTGCTTTAAAGCACAGGGAGGAGGACAGGAGAAAGGACTGACTGTGACTGCTGTTTCTCTTTGTCAGTCTTTATAAACTTTACTCAGGAAATGCACTCCCCCACGCGCGCCGCACTCCCCGACGCGCGCACATGTGCTTCGGGCCCTTCAATGCTGCTTGCAGCTTTAATTTATTTATTTAATTTTATGTATAATGTGCATGTACGGGGGTCATTTACAAAAATTGATAGAAATTGATAGAAAGAAATAAACACTAAGTTTATCTCACCCCATAATGTAAATTCTGTAAATTCAAAAGTAACTCCAGCCATCAGATAAATGTAATGGATTAAAAAGTACTATATTTCTCTCTGAAACCAGAACAGAAACACTGAAGTACAGTAGTTAGTTGTAGTTAGCTGCCAGCTGTGAAGGCAGGTTAGGAGTGGGTTTGGTTAGTGTTATTTGTCCCTGCCTCGTCCAACATCTCAGCACCAGCAGGGCGACAGGCTGCCACATAAAACCCAGGAAACCTGTCTGAGAGACATGAAGAAGCACTAACACTGACCATTAGGACATGGACACATCCACTGCTCATAGGAGGATCAATACCACAATGATTAATAAACTATAAGCTTATGATAATATCAGAAATAAGGTTAGGAATGATTGAAGGTATCACAGCCTTCAGTACAGTGGTCCACATATTTTTTGTACATGTGCACATTCTGAGCCATGTAGTCACGTGATAATAAAGTCACAGTATTTACAATATATTGTATGATGTATTAAATCATTTGGAGCAGTTAACAGGGTTCAGTATGTTTCTTTTGTGGATGTGATCATCCTGTGATAAAGTTCTTCTCTGTGGATTCATTGATCAGTCAACAACAGGTTCTGTTAATATCCTGATTATTAGCTAGGAAGACTTCTATTCACCTGTTGGTTGTTTGGTTTTTTACCCAGCAAGCTGCAGTGCTGCTATTGGCCACCATGTGGGGCTGTTTTCATGAATCCAGTGTACAAACTGAGAGGTTCTGTTCCTTCAGACTGAGGCTCATAGTGACTGTATTACAGCATTATAATGTTTACTGAAGTTAAGTTAACAGGTATTTGCAGCCAGTGGGAGAAAGTATCTGAGTACATTTAAAAACTAGCTAACTGTAGGCAGTTAAAACACATTTAAAAAGCAGTAAAAACACAGCTACATATGTAGCTAAATGTGTTTTTTAATTATGTATAAAATAGTTAACTGTATATAAAGTAGTTAAAACTACCTAACTGTAGTTAAAACAAGCTAACTGTATAATGTTGTTAAAACTAGCTAACTGTGTATAAAGCAAGAGTGAGAGAGAGAGGCATGTCAGTTTGGGTGAATCGTCCAGATCCGCGGCGGGGCAAAAACAAAAAAACTTCTGCTCAACTGTCGGAACGTGTTGCGAGGACCTCACATCACATCACTGGTTACGTGGTTGATGACTCTAGTTTTGCTGGACTGAGCAAACGCTTGTAAGTTTGTCTGTGAACGCACCACTCTCTCTCTCTGCACTGTGGCTCATTTAGAGCGGCGAGTGGTGAGATCACCTGAGTTAAAGGACATTCACTTTTTTCTGTTGGCTGAATTTAAATGGTTTGGACTTCATCATTACATATGTAGGTTATGTATGTTGTGTCTTTTTAGCTAACGTTATTGTGCTCCGTGCCACAGCAGCTTCTCTTACGATAGAGTTCCACTTGTAAAATAAACTGCTGACTAATGAGTCCAGCTGGCCACTTTATTATATTCATTTTTTTTCTAATGAAATCGTTGTAATTAGCAATGTGTGATTCGCTATACGTTACATTTTACAACCACTAGCCTCCAACAATGCGAGCATGATGATAGAGAAACGTGCCAATCTGTCTGTCAGTCCCCCCCCCAACAGACGATTATGGGCTTAATGAATGAATAAATGAATGATCTTTATTTACAGTGCGCTTTTAACAGCAGAGTCATCTCTAAGATGCATTGCAAACGGGCCTGTGTCATGAGGAACATGTAGGCTCTGCGGATCAGCCTTTTACAGTTTAAAATGTCCTAGAATACTTTGAATTTTGTTGTCATTGACCAAATATGCAAACCAATGTCAAATGTAATGTCAGAACTTCCTGCAGTAATATATGATCAAGTATCAGTGTATATGATGGAATAATGGCATTACAATGTGCCAGAGGCCACCAACTTTGGGCTTTTCTGACAAAAATGGGTTAGGGACCATGTGTAAAGTTGTTGTCGAATTGAGACACAGCATAGCTAACTATAGGCACTTAGCAAAGTTTATAGTATTATAGTATACGTTTAAATAGTATAAAGTAGTTAAAAGCAGTACAAACTAGCTAACTGTATATAAAGTAGTTAAAACTAGCTCCACCTCGAGCAGCTACAACAGTAAAATGCTGCTGTAATGATGCATCATTTTCAAAGTGAGCAGGAAGAAAAGAGCGGTTCAGAGTTTATACTGATAACTGGATTTACTGCGAGGTGGTATGTTGTATCAGTGACACCCGGTAACCATGGTAACTGTACACAACAAAGATGGCGACAACTGTAGCCTAAAAATGTTTAGAAGACATAAACAGTAAAAAGTGCCTTCACGAACATGAGACTAAAATGTCTTTAGACTTTATTGACTAAAACAATAAAAATCGAATTACTAAAATTTGACTAAAACTAATCTACATTTTCTTCAAAAGACTAAAACTAAATCCAAATTAGGGGCCAAAATTAACTCTGCTTCACAGGTGGGTTTAAATCTGTTTATAAATGTGTTCAAAACTCATGAAGACATGTTGAGCTTCAAGGTTCATTCTTGACTTTGGAATACTTTTTAGTAAAAATTAACTTAAGGACGACTTTCAGTCGCATTTAGTGGCTGTCGTCAGTGGATGGAGTTTTCTCGGCTGTCGAAGAGTGAAGACGACATATTGATGAATAAATAAATACTCCAGGACTAAATATCATAAACTAAATTATATGACTTAATAATAAATACATATTATTTTCATTATACTTTCTATGATTACAGCGGTGTTATATTTTAATTGCAGTAATTTATTAACTGTTAGGAATGATTCACAGGAGCAGTTATTACCAAATATATTAATGAACTGTTAAAAATGTCAGGTTGTGTTTTTGTCGGTGGGAAGGCGTCTGGTGCTGCATCTGAAAAAAAAACACGTCAGACATTTGAAGGTGGGAAGGCCGGCAGCTGCCTGATAAGAAAACCACACCGACATCAAGGCTACGCTGCCATGTAGAAGCTTTTTCACAGAAAGCAGTTAATTAATGACTAAAGTGGTCGACACTCAGTCCTCAACCATCCAGGAACAACTTTTAAACGTTCGAACATCCACATGCAGCCATGAAGCTCTGCCGACTCATAAAACTGAGTCAGAACAGTTTTATGAAGTGAAGGACATTTGCAATATTATCAGTTTTTCATGTTTTTCTCAGTGTGTCTTTAAGGTAAATGGATAAATAAATAACACTTATAATAACTGAAACCTGTGGTGCATACATTACATTTCAATCCATTTCGATCCTGGTATTTCCCGGGAATTCTCAACAAAATCTTCTCCTGAGATCTCAAAGATATCTCTGGAAAAAATAAAAAACACAGTCCCTTTCCAAACCTCATTAATCGTCATTAACACCAGGGCAGTAGATCATGGAGGACAATGAGGTCCTCTGTGATATTTCTGGGAATTTTGGGCGGTTTAATGACATGAAGGGTAGTTTACATTCTACAGTGGCATATATTTTACACATCTGGGTTTTAAAGGATGATTCTGATATTTATTAGACTAAATGTCATCACATTTGACAGTTCTGGGACCAAAAAAAAGAACCGATAAAAGTGATTTAGTACAAAATTACACACCTGGCAGTGCAGAGTGAGCTTGAAACAACATTATATTTAGATCATACAGTAGGACATTAAAGTTGACTAAAATGTTATTTTAAAATATGCAGAAAGTTATACAGAGTTTTGTTGGTGTATAGTCAAAACATCTTAGAGGGGAGGGGTTGTTCTAGGGAAATTTGGACTCATAACCTCAGTATTTCTAAAATCCTGGCTACAGCACTGATTAACACTAATCCACACAACTGATACAGATACAGTCCGACATTATATTGCCGTTGATGGCAATGTCAGTCAATCCACTACTGTGGTCCAGACTGAAATACCTCACTATCGGATGGATTGCCATGAAATTTGGTTCAGACCTTCATGTTCCGTGTGGATGAAAGACAGCGGTGATCCTCTGACTGTTTCTCTAGCACCACCAGCAGGTCAAAGTTTTCATTTATTTAGTAAAATATCTCGAGATCTTCTTAATGGATTGGCACCAAATTTTGTACATGCTTCATCCCATTGACTATAGTGATTTCCTGATTTCCCCTCTAGTGCCACCATGAGGTTGACATTTGTAGTTTTAAGTGAAACATCTCAACAACTATTATGGGATGGATTGTGATGAAATGTGGTTCATCATTCATGTTCCCCTTAGGATGAACTGTAATAACTCTGCTGATCCTCTGACTCTTCATCTAGCGCCATCATCAGGTCAACATGTTAATGTGTCCAACACTTTGGTTTATGACCAAATACCTGCAGAACTGACATTCCCATCAGCCTCAGCTGCTCTGTGTTTACTGATAATTAGCAAGTGTTAGCATGCTAATACACTAATCTAAGATGGTGAACCAAAGCAGGACCACCTGCTTAGCACCACCATGTTAGCATGTTACCTTTAGCATTTAGCTCAAAGCACCACTGTGCCTAAGTACAGCCTCGCAGAGCTGCTAGCTGCTAGCATGGCTGTAGAGTCTTGCTAAAATGGATGTTTACAGTTCGGACATGTGGTTGAATAGTGTTTTGATCCAATGAGCAAAGTTGAGTGCAAAAACTGTCACCATAAACTATGCAGACGATTCAACGAGCACCATCCTCCTGCTTCAGAGCAGTAGAGCTGTTCGCAGAGCAGGTGGAGCATCAAGTTCAGAAGATCCATGAACAATGCTCCTGTTCCTCAAACAGGAGGCTGCATGCAATGGATAATCCTTCCCTGCCTCTGTATGCCATAACAATCTCAGGTCACATCCATAACTCCTGTAGAAATACTAAAACTGAAGATATACTGAGGTTCAGATGACTCTGGCATTATGTTTTTCTCCACCTCAAAGATGGAATTGTTCTACTAAATCACATAACCACTTAAAGAAATATAAAATAATTACACATTATTAGAATAATTATCTGCACTTCTGTGTTTAAAATCAAACTTCTTGAGAGTGATGTATCTGCAGGGAGTAAACATTTTAAGATCTTCAACCCTGATTCACAGTGACTGTCAGCAGGAGGGGTCTGTGTGTGTGTGTGTGTTGGGGTCAGCGTGGTGCTACAGTAGTGACTCTCAGCTCTCCTCAGCCTGGCTGCCTGCATGTGTGTGTTTGTCACTGTGGTAAGAAAAAACTTTTATTTTGAAATATCGTGTTAATAAAATAGATCTGTCTCAAGCAAGCAAGTGTTTTCAGATTCACATGTTAAAATCACATTTTAACTAGATGCTAGAACTTTTAACAGACGTGTCTTTAAACTAGATGTAGTGAACATAACTGAGGAAAACCTTTCATTCTCATGTCATGCACATTAAGATATTAACACATGGAAATCTGCTTCACATGTTAAATATTTGGGTTCAATTTAAAGGCACTAATCAGTAATTTGATGTCTGTCAGTCTGGTTGACGTACGGAGAACACTGCACCCGTCAGACAGCATTTCCTCTCCTGTTCATGGTGGTTCAACATGCTTCAGTCAAAATATCATAACTTAGTGTTGATATGACGGTTTTCACGTGATTTTTTATTTTTATTTACAACGCACTATTAAAAGAATCCCCTCAGGAGCTTTAACGTGTGATGACCAGAAAAATAGAAACACTTCATCCATTACAACAACTGTTATGATACTTTTTATTTAGTCGACATTTTAATCACTTAATAAGTTGACAAAATATAAAATCTATATTATATTTAAAATCTACCTCTAAAATATGACACTGTTGATTGTAGATTATTGTCCGTTATCTTTCACAGAGTTCATGTACAGGCTAACATGTTATTTACACATTGAGGGTTCAGTGAAGAAACCTGATTATTAGACACAGGAACACAGGAAACTTCTGCTGTGATGTTTACGCGGTTTGACCAGAAACAGCCTGAAGAAAAGTGGATTTGGAGCACAGCGAGGGGTCAACGTGCAGAGACACATCTGCCAGCCGCAGACGGCGGCGACATGCGAGCGCTTCTTAACTCTCAGACGCTGCGAGGGCTTTTGGAGTGCACCTCAGCAGAACCAAATCACATTGTCTTTATTTTTCTGTTTTCCATGGCGGGACAATGGAGCGGCCGAGGGGGTCCATGTTCAGTGTCCACTGCCCGCTGCTCCGACACCCCACAGCTCTAATTGATGCTTTGTCCGTCCACGTCTCGCCTCGTTAGAGCCCTCAGAGCCTGCAGGCCGGAACAAATCCAACATGTCATCTGGTCTCAGGTCTGCTCCAACTGTGTGTGTCAGAGTGTGTGTTTATGAGTGTTGAGGTTTGTACTCCATGTTTGGAAAACTTGCACTTTTCTGAGCTCTAATAAATGCAACTTTCATACATGTTCAGGTGCCATTTTCCAAAAGAGATACTTGATTTGAAAGTGCCAGCGTCATGCTGCAGTGAGGATGGAAACAACAGACCTTTCTGAAACTGAAGTCATAAAATGCATTCATCAGCTAACCTTCCCAAACTCTTAAAATGCTCTAAAATTATAAACATTTAGGTTTTATTATTGATCAGACTCTGGTTCCATAGTTCCTGGAACTATTTGGTTTAAAAGGGCTGTATGAGAAACTTGCAGCTCCCTCCACATTTGACCAATCAAAACAGGCCTCCATTTATCTTAAAGCTGCAGTGGAGAACTTTTGTCTCCCCCTTCTGGTAGTGAGAGTAATTACACAAACACTGTGGACAATCCATTACTTAGGCAGACTAAATGTAATAGCTACACAGCCTACTCCAAATATTTTACAAAGACCAACCTGTCCAAGAACAGTAAGACCACATCCCTGTCTGCCCTCAGTCCCTGCTCTTCTTTCAGCCTCTCCAACCAGGAACAGCTGCACCGATGGTTCTCCTGTTACTTTCTGTTCCTGACTGTAGTCCTTCCTCTGAACGCAGAGTTTCTGTTTTATCTGCAGCATCAGGAACTTTTCTTGGAGCTTCTCAGGTTTTTCCTCCAGACTCCTGGTTGCTGCAGCTGCTCCGTCAGACCAGAGCCATGTAGAGAGAACTACCTGAAGTCTACGTCAGTCATGTGACCATCGAGCATGTTGAGCTTCTGTTGACGCGACTCTCTCTCTGCATGGCTCTGGTTTTACTACCAGCTGCAGGAATGTCTCCACACACAGCAGATTTAAACACTCAGGTATACTGCGACACAGAGAGATTTACCTGGAGGTGATCGGCTGAATCAGCACTGTGTGAACTCGTCTGGTGACGGACTGAATGTGACGGACCTTCATTTATATGGAAAAGTCCTGCACTCTAGTTTTAAATTAACTTTGATCAAAACTTCACACTGTAGTCCACATAATGTGTAGCAGTTTGATGATGACAGTTTCCTGCAGACCATCTTCTGACCCTGATCTCTTAACCTCTCTCCACTTTCCTATGCTACAGTACAGCACCCTCTGCAGGCTGAGGAGTGGATCCCACCCAGTCTCCATGGTAACATCTGTGTGTGTGTGTGTGTGTGTGTGTGTGTGTGTGTGTTTCCAGCTCCTCAGGTTGACTTGTTAATCTCTGCAGGCAACTGTGACGTCATACATTTCCTCACAACCACCTGCAGAGATGATCCAGTCGCTCTGATCTGATCAATAACAGACTCACTGCTGTAACAGCAGTGGTGGAAAGTACATAAGAACATTCACTCTAGTACTGTGCTTAAGTACTATTTTAAGGTACTACCTCTCAGAGGGAATTATTAGTACTTTTTACTGCTCTACATTTATCTATTATCATTCAAAATAATAATACAAAATATAATCAAGAAATAACAGCAGTATATAAAGCATTCACCACCTTTATCATCTGCAACATTAAAGCCATTTGCACATTAATGCATCAATAAATATAATTCAATAATATAATATATAGTATTCTGAAATGGGCCATTCTGCATAAAAAGTACTTTTACTTGTGGTGCTTTAAGTGTATTTGGATGCTAATATTTTTGTAGTTTTACTAAAGTAAAAGAACTGAGTACTTCTTCCACCAGTGGCTCATTAGCGCCCCCTGGTGGCAGCTGGAGGTAACTGCCTGTATTTCCAGACATCCTGCTATCAGTGAGTTCAGGACAGAAAATAAAGGCAGAAACTGGTATTTGTCTCCTCACCTGTGATCAGCTGATGAAATCAATATAAAAGGTCAAACCCAGCAGTCTGCAGCAGATATAAATCCAGAGTGATGCGTTTACAGGAAACAGCTGTGATCCAGTTTAATCTCAGCTGGCAACTGTGAGCTTTGAGTGTCTCACGGAGCCGTCTGAGGTTCACCTGAAGGCAGCACCATCCCCTCCTACCTGAGGACCAGGACAGCCTCAAGGGGGCGCCATGGAAACCCCCCAGAAATACGAAAACTATAAAATAGGAGTGTTTATTTTGTTGTTCAAGGCTCTGTGTCTCATTTTTCCAGTAAAACAAAGTAAACCTCTGAAAGCTCCTGTTTTCATAATGACATGTTGCCTCACATCTTTGTTTGGTTTTTATTTAAATGCTTCAGATACTAGTGATGTGTCATCACTCATGATCATGAGCGTATCGTTTATTTGAACTACTCTTCTGATATGAACGAGTAGTAACGAGTCGTCTCAGAGAATAAGTCGTTCATTTTGGCTGCGCCTGTGCAACAATAATAATGCATGAGTTTCGTTTTTCTCACGTGACACAGAGTCAGTATTGGACAGAAATGAGTTGTCATCCCCAAAAGAAAAAAAAAAAAATCAACAAATGACTCAAAAAACAGTAGTTCATTTTACTGAACGAGATTTAAGGAACTAAGTCACTGTAATGAACCGGTTATGCCATCACTATCAGATACAATAAAAGGTTAGTTCACCCAAGTTAAACATAAAAAAACAACATTTGTTTTCTCCTTAATTTGATGTTTACAAGTTTTAAAATAGATTCTGTAGTCTTTGGTGAGTGGCTCATCAAGGTTTTTATTAATTCACAAAATGCTCATTAAACATATTAGTTTATAAGTTATTTTTGATAATTATAAAAACTCACTCAAATAAAAACGTACTTTCCTTTTACCTTGTGAAGTGTTTTTTAATTTTAGGACTTTTTTGACCAACTCTGGGAAACCTTTTTCATTTTTAAGTAACGTAAACACGGCAGGTTTAACTTTCTCTGTGACTTATATTGTGTGTCTCTGTGTGTGATCATGTACAGGTAAGTATGACTGCGAATCCACCTGGAATGACGGACAGGTTTCCTGATGTTGATGATACTGCATCAGGAACTGATTGGAGAGCGATGAGAGGCCGTCAGTTCTTGATGCACCGCCTTCAGCATTCAGAGACGCTTCTCACAGTGAACACCTGAAGGACGTCGAGGCTTCGTCAGCAACCAGCCAATCACAGCCAGGAATGTATTTTAAATCCACAATTTACCCAGGTGCCATGCTGGCGGCGTCTCTATGGACTCAACAAGCTCAAGATTTGTTATAATTGTCATGAAATTTGGTTCAGACATTCATGTTCCCCTCAGGATGAACTGTAATAACTTTGGTGATTAATCAACATGTTAATGTGTTTATGACCAAATACCTGCAGAACTACAGACATTCCCATCAGCCTCAGCTGCTCTGTGTTTACTGCTAACTAGCTAATGTTAGCATGCTAACACGCTAAACTAAGATGGTGAACATGGTAAACATTATACCTGCTAAACATCAGCATGTTAGCATTGTCATTGTGAGCCCGAGTCGCTGCCCGATCCACACCAGAAACCTGGTATTTCCTGTGCTACTTCCGGTCACCTAATACATATTGATCAAATATGTTTAGTGTGATCTAGTGGTCCACTTAAATTTGATAAATTTAAAAAGTATCTTAAGTGATAATGAATCATAATAAATACATACATAAACATTAATTTATATCTCATTTTTCATAATTGAATGAATTCAACAATTACGTTATCATTTTACCAGCTGTTTTGTTAATGAATGATGAAATTAGCTCCTTATTTTAGACACTTTTTACCAAAACAGTGTTTATTTAATAAGGAAAAATCTGAATCTTCTATTTCATAACTAGTAAAACCACAAATAACATTATTGGTTGATTGATTGGTTGATTACATTTTTCCTTATTAAATAAATACTTTTTTTAACTTTTGTATTTCTAAGTATATGTTCCACTTATCAACAGAAAGTGTGACTTCAACTGAAGCTTTTAATTTCTGCATGTAAGAAGAAGAAAAAAAGCAATAACAGGAAGTAGCCACATTTTCGCACATGCTCAGAACAAATCAGGTTTTAGTACGAATTGGGCCTGTTAGCGTGTTGATGTTAGCATTTAGCTCAAAGGACTTCTGTGTACAGCCTCACAGACAACACACAAAGTAAAAACACAGAAGAGTTTTACTGTTTGAAGTTTGTTGCATATTATGCAGTTAAAGCTGCAGAACGAACTGACACAGAGTGATGATCAATGTTGTGTAAAGTAGCTGATGCTAACATGTTAGCAAACCAGCAGTCACAGAGCAGCATGATCATCTCATTCCCTCTCTGGTAGCTGTTTTTGGTCTCCACCAGCTCCTGAGTAAATATCCCGCTCATGAAGATCAATGAAGTATTTGAGGAAAATGTCTTTCTGTATATGTATTTCTTCGTGTTGTATTCTGGGTAAAAAAAGATTTTGTTGTAGTTTCTAATCAGCCTTTAATGGCAGAAAAAAGAGAAATATACACAAACATTTTATTTGCATAGTCTTAATTTAGAAGATGTAGATGTTGTACAAAGTGTCAGATGCCTGAACCCAGACAGTGACAAAACACAGTCGTGTATCACCTGAAACTCAGTATCATCAGCAGCTAGTTGAAGGTTTTCTTTAATGAAGACTCAAAACACTAAAAAGGACAAACTCTGCGTCAGCTCTGTTGTCCTGAACACACAATACATTTCTATTCTAACATACGTTTGAGGTCAGAATGAAATCAAAGAGCACCAATCCAGCCACACCAGACTGCAGCAACAATTCATCATTTAACTGACCAGGACCATCAGGAAGACATTCCCACGTCCACTGCTGTTCCTGCAGCTGGTCAGTTGTCCCATGGGGCCGTCGTGTCTTCAGAGTTTATTTTCTTCAGCTCAATCTTTGCATCACTTTGTCTGTATCTGAACAGAAAGAAAGAAAGGAGCAAAGTAGTTATTTTATCTTTGTGAATGACAACAATTTATTAGCAAGTGGTTAAAAATGTAAATAAAGTTGTACCATGACCACCGAGAACTCTGAATTCTGAGTGGTTGGAAGGTCTAGATTAACTTTTAGGAACTGGACAGTTTGACCGGACACCTACAGTATGATTTTTGTGTTTGATGGCAGTTGGTTGATTGATTGATTGATTGATTGATTGGATAACATGTAAAACATTTATTTCCAACATGGTGCCAAGATGTTAGAAGACAAAAGAAAAGCGTCTCTGGGAGCATGAAGACCAAGCTGCCGCTGATGATCCCCGTCCCGGCGAAGATCAGCGGCGGCAGAAGAAGCCAGACGTCCTCCAGCAGTATGATCATCGGAGCCAGGGATCTCCCGATCCGACAGAGACACGAGGTGTAGCCTAACCCACACTGCCTGTCCAACAACACAACAGGAGCTTCAGTCTGAATGCCGCAGTTCTCCACAGAACACAGTCTCATTCATTTTCACCATCAATATGTTTATCTCACTGGCAGCAGGTCCTGAGGACGCCAATGTGGCTCCAACATTTTGGTCCAGATCAAGAATCCTTGACAATGACTTGCTCACCTTTCCATGACATTTCCTGATCCCATTTCTCCTTTTCTCAGGATAAAACTTTACATTTTTAGCTCTATAGCTGGTTAAGGACAACAAGCACCACCATTGTGTGTATTGCCCTTAAGCCTTGTTCTGTCCAGCACTTTCATATTTAAGGAGCTGCTGGCAGGTTTAACACAGTTTGGATGCCGTGGAAACAATGTTTGAAATGAACGTAACATTATTTCTAGTTATTTATTTGTCTAGTTTATATTTTCCAGACCAGTCTGTTATTCATTCATTCATAACACATATAGAAAACACATGACAATAGCTATTAATCAAATTGAGAGCAAATAATCAAATAATGTAATAACAAAACACACAGGGGCCATTTTTCTGCATAACAAGTTAATACCTCCAAATTTTTTGAATACAGTACTTTTACTTGTAATGGAGTAATTTCACATTGTGGTATTGTTTGACATGACGCTTACTGCACATGCCAATAATGTTTGCAGTGGACGTCTGGCTTTAGTCTTATCCAGCTAATAAAAAAGGCCATATAAACACAGTACTAAACACTTTCATATAAATGAATGTGGTTCGAAACACAGTCTTTAACAACTCGTTCGAAGCACAGAGAACTCTGAAAGAGAAGCAGATTATGTGTGAGGGTCTTTTCAGTTAAAGATCGTATCTGTGCAGATTCACAACAGACGTGAATTCTGCAACCTCGAAATGTCACATTTATGTACATGTATGCAGAGACAGGAAGTGATGTCACCTAAAGGTATGGCTGTGTTCACTCCAATCAGAGCTCCCGTTGTGATCAGAAACCACGCCTGGCCGTTCCGCTGGCCGATCCAGTCCAGGACAAAGAAGGTCAGGATTTTGGCAGGAACTTCGATGGCGCCGTAGATGAACTGTGTGAGGTAGATGCTGACGCCGAAACCTGAGATCCTGAAGCTGATCCCGTAGTACAGGAAGGCAACAGCAAACCTGCAGGTACAGCAGCACAGTCAGTATGAACACACAGCAGCACAGTAGACAACAAGGTCAAAGGTCAGAGGATACCAGAACAATCCGGAGCACAGGGTGATCTTCCTCAGCTGGGGTGTTTTGACCACATCCAGGTAGGTGTTTTTCTTCTCGGCCACCTCAGACACTGTCGCCTTCCGCAGAGCCTGAAACAAGCAAACAGGCCGACACAACAGTAACTGTCAGCACGTGAACATCAAAGATATGTTTGTCGGCCGATATATATCTTTAACAGAGCCCATTTCTGGACGGACCTTCGTTTCTTCTTTCCTCTGTTTTATAAATCTGTTGCATCATATTTTCGTACGACCTTGCCTTGTTTTCTGATCTGCTCCCGTATTGTATGATCCAAACTCACTTCAGAGTCATGTCACACTCACCACTCTGCAGAAAGCACTTTCTGTTTAACACACATATGGGTTTCTTTCACTGAATAACTCCAGCTTTTTCCATTTTGCCAGTTTGCCAGCTTGGCAAGAGTTCCCGTCAATGAAACTCAACACTTCCTGCCCAGATGTTTCACATTAAAAGCCTTCCAGTGGTGTAGTGCAGGTATACGGCGTATAACTACTTGTTTTTCAGCCGGCTTTGCTTATACTAAACCCCCTCTGATGCCATCGTTCAGTAGTGTGCTGCAAGCCACATTATTTTTCCTAGGATGGCGAAGTGAAGGCATGACCTGCCCTACTCTGCCTCTGACTGGCTAGCACTCGCTGCCCTCGTTGGTTGGGTTGGTTAGGTTTAGGCATGAGGAGTGATGATTGGTTTGGGTTAGGGTAAGAATATCAGGATAAGCCAATCAGAGGCAGAGTAGGGCGGGTCATGCCTTCACTTCGCCATACTAGGAAAAATCCCTGAAAGGCTTTTACTTTGCCAGGAAGTGTTGAGTTTCACCGATGGTTCTGGAAGTGTTGGACGGACAGATCGACACCCTGAATCCTCTCTGCTCATCAATAACTTTTATTAGTGCTGGATGTTCATATTGAGTCAGTCAGCTGCACATCCGTGTCCAGTTTGGATGTGTATTCCTTCTTCCCGTTCATTTTAGCGCACTGAACCAGATACTTCTGGGCTTCCTCTGCTCTGCCGTTGGCCAGCAGCCACCTGACCACAGACAGAGGAAACTGGCTTTTAAAAACACAGACACATTAAGATGTTTACTGTCAGCGTGGAGAAGGGAAACTCCCCCTAACATCTTACCACCAGGAGATGATGGGGCGGCGATGCAGGGCGCCGTCACCGCCAGCGTCAGGTGTCTCCAGTCTCGTATGAAGTAGGCCAGCAGGGCCAGGAGCATGTTCCCCGCACTCCACGACAAACTCATGACGGTACCGGTGAAGGTCCGGTGCTTCACGTCTGTCCACTCGATACCTGAGCAGGAAGTGAGCGACCACAGCAAACAGACTTCAATGAAATAAAGACTTCTTTCAGACTGAGAACCAGATTTCTACCTTTGGTCATAGATAACAGGACCATAAATAACATGCTGTCAATATGTCGACCGACATGCATAGTGTACTCTGCTTTATGATGCACGAGATAATAACAACAATAATCTACGTATCCAGAATTCATTCAATATTAGAAACGTGCTAAAATGCTAAAATACAGTATGTATGAATATTTTAATCCAACAGCATTCCACGCTAACTCCAACAGTTCCCTGTACTACAGGTCTTCACAGGTCCAGGTCCTAAGGAACTGAGACCCGACCCAGGACTTCAGGAAGACTCAGTAAACTGTAACATTCATGGTACTAAATAACAATTACTGTTTGGAATTTGTTTGACAGATATTATCTTCTTTATCTTCTGTCTATCACCCAGTTGGCTACAGAGATTTTAATTTTTAATATTTTTTTCTTCCCCTGCAGGGAGAAGAACAATTCAGCCGGACAATAAGATAAACAACAGATTCATGATTATAAGGCTACAGAAGGTTTTAGTGTTGTGGTGAAAACTGGACTTTAAATTATTTCTATAAATAAGTCTTTGGAGTGTACAAACAAATCAGTTTCTATGACTTTACATTCGATCCTTGACCATTATTATTATATTTCTGCTCTTTTCCACTGCGGCTGCTTGTTAATTGATTAGTTTCTGTTCAGGGTCTAGATGGTACCAGGTGTTTTTGGATGAAGCCTGACTCTGCTCGCAGCCCCTTCTGATTGGATCTTTTTATTTTGAAAATGGATTCATGCTCGTTGGGCTCGGGTGCTTGTTTGGGATGCTGTCAGAGGGCTTTTACTGTGAAGCAGCTGCAGACATCACATGTGAGAGAGAAATAGGGACCACTTTCCATCAAGGCTGTTGACAGGTCCCAATAAGAACGTGCCACGTCACAAGCCCCGCCCCCTCGGAAGTCCCGCCTCATCCAATCAAATCACGGTATTTGTCACCGGAAGTCCCGCCCCATGCATTTAAAAAAAAATTTGTTTTTTGGGCCCCTCCTTTTGCTCCTCCTCTCGTCCGTCCCCCTTCTTAGCTCCTATATTAACCCTTGTTTAACTGCTTAGTTTAAAACAGATTCGGTCTTGTTGGAGTGAAGGAGAGATAGAAACAAACAAACATGGAAGACTCTAAAACATCTAAGACAGGACCCGCTGTGGCGCTCATTAGCGAGACGCCCGTCACAATCTATCAAGAATTAGCCTCACTAACGGATGCTCCGAAGAAACGCATCGTCTATTTGAGTAGAACTCAGGTGCCTCCACCCGAGTCTCTGCAAGAAGAATGGTCTTTAGAACCCTACGGTCTACGCGGAGTCTGGGGCTACGTGTTCAAGTACGAAACTGGTGATCTTTGTTTTTACCAGCTGGATGAAGGTGAAACGTTGGAGCCTGTGACTGCCATAGCAACGCTGACTTCCAACGACTGGGGAGTGCTGAAACTGGTGATGCATCATCTCCAAGGGAGTAAGGAGACGACGGATGAAGAGCAAACCCTCTCTACACCTGCTAAACGAGTAAGATTGGAATCTTTCGACGTGGAGGACGAAGAAGCTCAGAGAAAAATTATTACCTGCGCTGTATGGCAGACGAAAACTTCACCCTCTGGTCGATGGTTCTTCCGCGTCAGCCTCCGCAAGTCCGGGGAAAAGGAAGCTGTAGAGCATTTCGTCTTGGAGTGTTTTAATTCTGATTGTGGGGTATTTCGGACATTGTTAGACCTGCCGGTCGCTGCTTGGTCTGAAAAGATGGAAGAAGAAGCTGAAAGATTCACCTCTCTTTTTCACAGCTGTCGCAACTGGAGGGACGCTCTAGTCACAAAGAAAGCTATGATCTTTTAGACCACGCCTCCACCACGCCTCTACAACCTTAACCACGCCTCCACAGCCCCAACTACGTAATATAAGGAGTACCCGTTGGGGACACAGTCAAACCCTCGACCGACAGAAACAACCCGACACAATCAGACATCGAGCAACAGGAGAAAAAGATGGAGAGCACCGGATGGAACCTGAGTCAGACCAGTCTAACAACCTTTTGGGAGCGAGAACCTTCGCCGGACCCCCGTCCGTCGATTGACTCTTCTGACGATGAAGGGCTGACTTGTGTTTGTCCCAAGCCCATTCGTCTGAGGATGGTGAAGAAGCCTCCGACAGAGCCTTCTCTGAACCCACCCTCTCCGGATAAGCACGACTTACCCGACGCTTCCTCCGACTCGGACGAAACTGACATCGAATTTGAGGAGTCCCAAGCGCCTGACTCTCCCATACCCCCGCCGACGCCTCCTCCCTCTCCTGCATCTCCTCAGGGAGAAGCAGCCCCCGAGGAAGATGAAGTCGACGGGTGGGTGTCCTCCGGGTTCATCAACGTTGTAAAAACCGCCGTGCTCCATCTGCTCAACATTACTCTGGGTAACTACCGGAAAGACGCCTGCCACGGCTGTCTGACCAACCACCCCAGCCAGAGACAACACGAGTGTTTGGAAATACTCGAGGATGATTTTTACTCGACCAACTTTTACCGGCTGATGCAAAGACTCTGGACCCCCCGATTCATTCCTACCATTCAGTGTCTGCTACACATGCGCAACATCCAAGCGGACGAGGTCAGAGTCAAAACAGTTGCAGAGACGCTTTTACATGAACTGAAATCAACGAGGAAGATCTACGAAGCTATCCACGACATGTACGACAACCTGATCGGGGAGGATGTGGTAAAAATAGGTCAGCTTCGAGTGATGAAGGACTGTTGGGACAAAGATCAATAAAATGGGTAATTACTGGATAAAACTTGTTAGCTGTGTGGAGGATTGTGATGTTTGTCAGTTAATAGATCTTTTGGAAAGGGCCATTAAAAACAGAGTTTTTAAACACAACAATACGTACGGTTTTGTCAGAGATGCAGAAATCGAACGACTGGAAAACATTTTTGATAAAGTACGAGCCCATGCTTCATCCTGGGAACCGATTGTACAGCGCACCCTCTGTATAAGTGAAACTTGTTTGTCAGACACTTTTGGAAAAATCGTGACAGAATGGAGTAAAGATATGGTTGATATAAAAGTTTCCCATCTGTTCACCCTGTATGCCTTGTTTGTTGACGTGGTGTGTGTTTACCTGCAAAGCAATGTGTCTGTGAATATTGCGATTCAATTGAAAGAATTACACTATGCTATTCACAATACTCTAGATTGCACCATATTAGACCAAGCCTTAAAGATGTTAAAATGTTAGTCTTCTATATTACTCTTATACTCAAAACATATGCTATCTTATGTTACGCTTATGGTTGGTAATAAAAAAAAACAAATGAATACCCTTTACATTGTATTGTTTTTTAATTTGTAAACGATGGATTAATAAAGAACTGAATAAAGAAGCACCGTCGAGCCTGTGTTTTTCAGTAAAACCTCGGATACTGCTAAAGGCAAGACGATAGGATGGCGGAGAAACGTTTCATGAAAAAAGTGTATTACAACCCGGCACATCCAGGCAGCTTCGGAGGGGTAGAACGTCTCCGCGCGGCTGTGCGAGATGAAACGGGCCAGAAAGTCAAACTTGAAAACGTCAAAGATTTTTTATCGGAGCAGGATGCCTATACTCTGCATAAACCTGCCAGAACACATTTTACCCGAAACAGAGTGTTTGTCCCTAGACCTTTAAACCAATTTCAAGCCGACCTTTGTGACATGCAAGCCTTGGCAAAACATAACGACGGGTTTAATTATTTATTGACGGTCATAGACATATTTTCAAAAAAGGCTTACGTTCGTGTCTTGAAGAAGAAAACCGCCGCCGAGGTGGCTAGGGCCTTTGAGTCCGTCTTAAAAGACAGTCAGACTCCGGAAAAGCTGCAAACGGACGCTGGTAAAGAGTTTTTTAACAAGAGTTTTGAGGCTTTGATGAAGAAACACGGTATCGTACATTTTGCCACAGCCAGCGATCTAAAGGCTTCTGTGATTGAAAGATTTAATCGCACGCTAAAAACCAGAATGTGGAGATATTTTACGGCTAAAAACACCCGACGATACCTCGACGTCTTACAAGACATGGTGAATAGCTATAACCACAGCTATCACAAGAGTATAAAAATGACGCCTATGCAGGTGACGTCGGAGAACGCCTTTCAAGTGTTTCAAAACCTGTACGGTACTTTCACCATCCGTCACAAGGACAAATTAAAGATGAATTTCAAGAAAGGAGATCTCGTCAGAATATCAAAGTTGAGAGGAGTGTTTGACAAAAAATATGAACAGAGTTTTACGGACGAAGTGTTTACAATATCCGACTGCATTCCCCGGTTTCCCCCCATATACAAACTCAAAGATTACGACGGAGAACCTATCGAGGGATCATTTTATGAGGCAGAGCTGCAAAAAGTCAAATTGGCTAAAGACAAGCTGTATCAGGTGGAGAAAATTCTGAGACGACGTACTGTCGGGGGTGAAAAACAGGTTTTAGTACACTGGAAAAACTGGCCCGAAAAATTCAACAGCTGGGTCAAGGCCTCTCAAGTGAAAAATGTATAAAACCTACTTTCTCTTCTCATCTGTTTCATTACACCATGGATCAAATGTCAGGCGAGGGGTTTTATGTAACACTACCCTCCAACGCTAGCCTCGATGTATTTAAAAACAATACAAGTTCTAGTTTTAGGGTGGATTTAGCGCAACATATTAATTTAGAGGGCCCGTGGCAGGTAGCCTTGACTGAGATTTCATACCCGCACAGCTGGTTTAACATTCCCCAAGATGAGGCCTACTTTGAATGGAGGAGAAAACCTAACCCCGAGAATCAAGAGTCCGAGGTCCGCCGCCAAAGGTTTAGGGGAGGTTATTACACGGACCTGCCTCAGCTCGAGAAAGAGGTGGAAGCTTTTCTTAAAAAAATTGGAACCGATGTTCAGTTAAATTATAGCGTGATTCAAAAAAGATTTGAATGTCAAGCGGGTGGTCAATACCATCTACGCTTTTTTCCACCCGTGGCTTACATGCTGGGATTCAAACCGGGAGAATGGATTAAGTTCGACGTGAGACTGGCTCCCTATCCGGCGGATATAAAGTCGGGGTTCTATCAGCTTTACTGTTATAGCGACGTGGTCCGTCATCAGATGGTGGGTGACGCTTACGCTCCTCTCCTGCGCACGGTTAAAGTAGAGGGGACGTTTGGTGACATAGTCACACACTGTTTTAACCCTGCCGACTATCTACCTGTGGCAAAGAAACATATTGAAAACATTCAGATTGAGATTAAAACGGATCAAAACGTCCCGGTAAACTTTACCTACAGGAAAACTATCGTGAAACTGCATTTTAGGCCTGTAAAAGCTTTGCCTTAGGGATCAATCATGGCGCAGGTGTCTTTGAGATCGGATCCTCATCGTTTTGTGAGTTATTATGAAAATCAAGTCGGCGGCACTCTGCCCGGCTTTTACGGAGCTCCTGTCATGTACGGCCGAGGTATAGGCTCTATATTTTCAAAATTGTTTCGTTTTGTATCCCCTCTGGTGAAAAGAGGTTTTGCCATTGCTAAACCTCATCTGAAATCGGCCGCCTCCAACATTGCCTCCGACGTGATAAGCCAGACGAGTGGGAATTTCCAAAGAACCAGAGTCAAGAAGGATCAGGCGGTATAATGGTTTTGTCGCGGAGACTGAGGAAGAGACCGCCGGGAGATCGCGTTACGGAGGGAAGTAAAAAACGCAGAAACTCAAAGAGAAAATCAGTCGGAAGAAACCTACCTAAAGGAAGGAGCTCAGTCCGGAGCGGCAACATATTTTAGAAAAGAGAAACCATGGCTCTATTACATCATAAATCCGTCGAGTGTACTATGGGGGAGCTGGATTTATTTTCAGCCCCCATGATGCAGCTTTCTATCGAAGATAAGGTCTACGTGGAAGTTTTACCTTTATCCGCCATTACCGATAGAGGCCCCATTGAGTTCTTTATCCCCGGAGACGGTGAAAAGTATTTGGATCTGAACGACACTTTGTTGCACCTCCGCCTGCAAATTACCAACGCGGACGGCACCGACCTGCAGGACGGAGAGCCGGTGGCGCTCATCAACTATCTTCTGAATACCATTTTTAGCCAATGCGACGTTACTCTGGGAGATAGGTTGATTTCACAGTCTAGCGCCACGCACCCTTACAGGGCTATGATCGAAACTCTGCTCAACTATTCAACAGATACGTTAAACAGACAATTCAGCGCGGGCCTATTTTACAAAGACACGGCTGGGGCTATAGACTCTATAGTGATCAATAACGGGCCTAATAGAGGTCTGAATCAGAGAGGTCGGTTTCCTGCCGGTTCTAGAGAGGTTCAATTGCTGGGTCCTCTCCACGGGGACATAATTTTCTGCGAGAGGCTTCTTTTGAACTCTGTAGACTTGAGAATTAAACTGACCCACGCCAGCGATGACTTTTGCCTCATGGGACCCGGCAACTCGACTTTCCGATAGAGAATACCAAGCGCTTCTCTCTATATGAAAAAAGTGACCGTTGCCCCCGCCGTTCGTTTAGGTCACGCGTCTGCTTTAATGAAGGGTAACGCCCTATACCCTCTATCGCGCATTAACGTAAAAACCTACTCCATCCCTCAGAATTCTAGAATATGTAACCAGGAGAACCTCTTTCTGGGTACCATGCCAGAGTACGTGGTTGTAGGGATGGTTAACCACGAAGCCTTCACGGGGAGAAGAGACCTGTCGCCCTTCAATTTTGCCATAATGATGTGGAATATCTGGCTCTGTGTCAGGACGGCAGACAGGTTCCGGCCAAGGCTTTCCAACCCCAATTTAACCAGGAGACTTCTGTCAGAGAGTTTTACAACATGTTTATTGCCACAGGGAGAAATCTTAAAAATTTACCTCTGAGCATCAACCACTGATACTCTTTATTTGTTTTCAATCTCAACCCGGGCGAAGACATCGAAGCCTTGTACCCTGTGTCCAACAGAACTTTAAGACTTGAAATGAGATTCAGAGTTCCCTTACCACATACCGCCACTCTTATCGTTTATGCCTGCTACAATTCCATTCTAGAGATCAACTCTAAAAGACAGGTGCTGGTGGATTATTATTAAAAACAAGAAGAATGAATAATCATCAGTTGGAAGGTCTTTTGCGGCATCTGCTGGGTGATGTCTTTTGCGGTGTGTGGGCATCTGACCAGTTACCTTTACTGAGTCGTTAGTTTAGACTCCCCTCTTACTTTATTGTAAACACGCATAAAGGACACGAACCAGGGGAACACTGGCTATCTTTAACTCTGGAGGAGGACGGTAACGCAACCTTTTTTGACTCTTTTGGACTACCCCCAGATTTTCCCCATTACCCCTCGAGCATCTTACAGTTTTTGAAAAACCATAATGGGACTCGCCGCGTATTCTACCACAACCATCAGCTTCAACACCCTCTGTCCACCGTGTGCGGTCAACACTGCGTATATTACCTCTGCCACCGGGCATGCGGATTATCTTTTGAGCGAGTATTGTCTTTGTATCAAGATGATGTGTTAAAAAATGACCTTAAGGCGTCCAACTTTGTGAAAAAATATCAACATTGTATCAGAAATCAAAGCTCCGAATCTTTTAACCATGGGGCTTGTTCTTTACAAATGTTTAAAGAGTGTTACAACTTGTGAGATGCATGTACTCTCTGTACTCTGTAGACTGTGTTTCTGCTTTTGTTTTTTAAAAAGTTGTCTGTAGCCCTTAATGTTTTCTGCTTTTTGCTTTTAAATAACACACTCATAAAAGAAAAATGTCTGTAGACTCTGAATGTGAGTAATAAACAATTTATTGAGAAAAGACAAAAAAACATTGACTCGACTCATATATATGTTATGTCTAAATTTATGGGGGAAGGTTGATCCAAGATTTTCTTGTTTTTACACAGTCTGGGTTTTCTTTCTGCTATGTAATCCAGC
>VMKM01002756.1:0-58464 GCA_008360985.2 Macquaria ambigua | reverse complement strand
CGACATTTAATTCAGTTCCATGTCTCAATGTAACAGATGACTCCTATGCTAACTTTAGTCCCTCCCAAATTGATCATCTTGTTGATAGTGCTGCAGACTCACTACGAATAATACTCGACTCTATCGCCCCTCTAAAAAAGAAGATAATAAAACAGAGGAGGTTAGCTCCATGGTATAACCCGCAAATTACAGCAAACATCATGAAAACTTGAAAGGAAATGGCGTTCCACCAATCTGGAAGAATCACATTTAGCCTGGCAAGATAGTCTTAAAATTTATAGGAAGGCCCTCCGTAATGCTAGAGCAGCCTACTACTCATCATTGATAGAGGAAAATAAGAACAACCCCAGGTTTCTGTTCAGCACTGTAGCCAGACTGACAGAGTCACAGCTCTGTTGAGCCATGTATTCCTATAGACCTCAGTAGTAATGACTTTATGAGCTTCTTTAACGATAAAATTCTAACTATTAGAGACAAAATTCAGCACCTCCTGCCCTCAGTTGGTACTGACTTATCTTCAAACACAGGAACCTTAGAAACAACTGTAAAACCTGATGTGCATTTAGACTGCTTTTCTCCCATCAACCATAGTCAACTAATTTCCATGATTTCCTCATCTAAACCATCAACGTGTCTCTTAGACCCCGTCCCAACTAGGCTGCTTAAAGAAGTTTTACCCTTAGTTAGCATTTCTTTACTAGGTATGATCAATCTGTCCTTATTAAAAGGCTATGTGCCACAGTCCTTTAAAGTAGCTGTAATTAAACCTCTTCTAAAAAAGCCTACTCTTGATCCAGGGGTTTTGTCAAAGACAGCACTGGTGAAAGTTACAAATGACCTTCTAATTGCATCCGACAAAGGACTTGTCTGTGTACTTGTCTTATTAGATCTTAGTGCCGCATTCGATACCATTGACCATTACATTCTATTACAGCGACTAGAACATTTAATTGGCATTAAAGGCACTGCACTAAGCTGGTTTAAATCCTATTTATCAGATTGATATCAGTTTGTACATGTTAATGATGAATCCTCTATGCACGCCAAAGTTAGTCATGGAGTTCCACAAGGTTCTGTGCTTGGACCAATTCTATTCACCTTATATATGCTTCCTTTAGGCAATATTATTAGGAAGCACTCCATACATTTTCATTATTATGCAGATGATACCCAGTTATATTTATCAGTCAAGCCAGATGAAACCAATCAATTAGCTAAACTTCAAGCATGTCTTAAGGACATAAAAACCTGGATGACCTGCAATTTTCTGATGTTAAACTCAGACAAAACTGAAGTTA
The DNA here is from genome assembly GCA_008360985.2 of Macquaria ambigua. Taxonomy (NCBI): domain Eukaryota; kingdom Metazoa; phylum Chordata; class Actinopteri; order Centrarchiformes; family Percichthyidae; genus Macquaria; species Macquaria ambigua. The sequence continues at coordinate 57,166 of VMKM01002756.1, read as the reverse complement.
TTGTACTTGGCCCCGAACACCTTCGAAACACATCATCTAAAGATATAGTTTCTCTAGACGGCATTGCCCTGGCCTCCAGGGACACCGTAAGGAATCTTGGAGTTATCTTTGATCAGGATATGTCCTTTAACTCCCACATAAAACAAACTTCAAGGACTGGCTTTTTTCACTTAGGTAACATTGCAAAAATCAGGCACATCCTGTCTCAAAAAGATGCAGAAAAACTAGTCCATGCATTTGTTACATCTAGGCTGGATTATTGCAACTCTCTATTATCAGGCTGCCCCAATAAGTCCCTTAAGACTCTCCAGCTGATCCAGAATGCTGCGGCACATTTACTGACAAGAACCAGAAAAAGAGATCATATTTCTCCAATACTAGCTTCTCTACACTGGCTTCCTGTAAAATCCAGAATAGAACCTTCAAAGCCCTTAATGGTCAGGCACCATCATATCTTAAAGAGCTCATAGTACCCTATTACCCCACTAGAGCACTGCGCTCCCAGAATGCAGGGTTCCTTGGTTCCTAGAGTCTCTAAAAGTAGAGTGGGAGCCAGAGCCTTCAGCTATCAAGCTCCTCTCCTGTGGAACCAGATCCCATTTGTGTACGGGAGGCGGACAACCTCTTCACATTTAAGAGTAGGCTTAAGACTTTCCTCTTTGATAAAGCTTATAGTAGGGCTGACTCAGGTGACCCCTGAGCCACCCCTTAGTTATGCTGATATAGGCCTAGACTGCTGGGAGACTTCCCATGATGCACTGAGCTCCTCTCTCCTCCTCTTCCTCTCCATCTGTACGCCCTCATATCCCATCAATGCTTGTTACTAATTCAACTTCTTCCCGTAGTTGTGTGCTTTCTCTCCTCTTTCTCTCTCCTTCTGTTGCTTTCTGCAGGTGTTTCTGCCTCCAGAGCTGTAGAGTCTGGATCTATGGTTGCACCTGCTGCCCCCGTGCTCCTGCTCTGCACCCACTGCTGCTATTGCTGTTATTGTTCTTATTATTAGTATTGCTATTATAATATTGCTCTTAGTATTATTTCTGTTGGTGTTATCATCAATACCATTACCACAACTATTGCTTTGCATCTCTGTGTGGAACTGTATTGTGCTGCTGTATGTTCTCTTTCCTCCTGCCCCCCCCCCCTTCAACCCAACCGGTCGAGGCAGATGACCGCCCACCCAGAGCCTGGTTCTGCTCGAGGTTTCTACCTGTTAAAAGGGAGTTTTTCCTTGCCACTGTCGCCTAGTGCTTGCTCATGGTGGGAATTGTTGGGTCTCTGTAAATATAAAGAGTCGGTCTAGACCTGCTCTACTCGAAAAAGTGCCCTGAGATAACTTTGTTATGATATGGCGCTATAAAAATAAAACTGAATTGAATTGAATAAATTGAGACAATGCCTTTACTACAGCTATAGTAGACCCCAACGAGTACACAGCAGGATACCTGGTGCTCAGACATAACCCTAAGGAGATACCTATAGCCAAATTTAGAGCACGGAAACGCGCCGACACAGTCCGCAATGAGATGTTTACATACAGCTGGGATAGGCTGCAGTGGAGCAGGCTTAACGTTAGATTTTACTCCCTTATTTCTAGCCTGTAACACAGGACAATCAACCTTCTAATGGCTTCTATCGTGACAGTAGTTGCAGATTTGACTGTTGTCAACATTGCCTCATGATTTATAGTGAAATATAAATGAACCAGTTTTCCCTGAACGTGTCATGTCAAATGTAGAAGCCCAGAATAATTTCCTCTACATAAATCCATGTTTCGATGTGACAATGCTAAGGTTAAGATCTGATTAGGTTTAGGCTCAAAAATGACTAGGTTTGGGATAAAATAAGTACTTCGCTAAGGTGAGGTCATGGTTACAATAATAAACAGGTGGTAAAGGTTAGGGAAAAATTGTAGTCATGCTTTAAAAAAACACCCAAAAACCTTGACTGTCGGTAGGAAATTGGAAACGAACAGTTGCTGTTTTGTTGACCCATCCATCCACCCCGACCACCTTTGTCACTTAAATAGATGTAATTTTGGGGCACTTGCTGAATAACTGATGCTGTTGTTCTTCTTGGGAGGACAGTCTCTTTTATTTGGGTGGCAGTGGCTCAGCAGGTAGAGCTTATTGTCTACTAATCCAACCCTGTCTCCTGCAAATTATGTTTATATACTTCTAATTTGTGTTGCCAAATATGTTTTGTCAGACAACAGTCGTAGGTAGGTGGTTGGGGTGGGCGGTAGCTGTACAAAGCACAGGAGATCGTGTTTCATGTCACTTTTTCATTATTATACTAAGACCACCATTTTTCCTTAACTTTAACCAAGTGCTGTTAGTGCCTAAAAAGAATCATAGTTTCTATGAGCAGAGTTTATATTTCAAGTGTTCATTCAAAATGGTGTTTGTAATGTATCTCAGTGTTTTGTCCTGTGTTTGGTGACATTTTCCTTCATTACCATGAACCCATTATAACCCATGTTTATTTTGACTCAATCCCACATACACCGTCCTGCTGCCCCAAATATATTCAGAGCACCAAATGTGGATTCCTCCGCTGCTGAAAATAGTCCCCAACAAATTTACTATTTCCTTCTGTTTGAGTAATGTTTGTTAAAAAAATTACAGTTTAGAAAATTCCTGAGCTTTTCAAAAAATGAAACCAGGCAAAGTCAAAATAGTGTTCTCTGATGTTTCTCTGTCAGACAAAGTTGCAAATGGCAGGTTAATAGTCTACAGGATCTATGTAGGGTACAGTTTTGTTAGCCACTTTGACTAACTCAGGAGGAGAAACCTTCTCAGGCAAGACAATTTGCACCCAAATAGGAGGGGTACAACACTTTTAACTAACTTTAATCACCATTTACATTAACTATATGATAATTGACTAACAGCTGATATACGAGTAATTATAAATCACAGGCCTTACAACCCTCCCTCCCTCCCTCAGATCTATAAAGTCATACAGTTCTAAAGTTCAGCCTAATTTAGCACCTCTTGCCTATCAACTTCAGCATCCTTAATGTTCTTTCATTAGGGAACAAAACTTTTATTTGCAATGATTTTATTACATCCCATAATGTGGAATTTTTTTATGGTTACTGAGTCTTGTTTGGCAATAGATGACACTGGTTGAAACGTCACCTCCTAGCTACTCTTATTTAAACAAGCCTAGAGCCTCAGGCAGGGGAGGTGGAAAGGCGGTGTTTTATAAAAACTGCTTTAAATGCTTGATGATTGACCTTGGCATATTTTCCTTTGAGCATCTGTGCTTTCTTTTAAAAGGTTCCTTGGAAACTTTGGTAATATTAGTATACAGACCACCAACATCATCTAGTTTTATAATTGAATTTTCTGAACTGCTCTCCATCATCATGCCTAAATACAAAAATATTCAGATATTAGGTGACTTTAACATCCATGTGTGCTGTCCTGACAATATTCTAGCCATGGACTTTTTAAAGATAGTTGATACTTTTAACCTTTCTCATGCTCTAACAGGGTCTACGCTCAATAAGGGACATACTATTGACCTGGTTTTGTAATATGCCACCATGATTAGTGATGTTGTATGCCAAGAAAGTGTGGTATCTGATCATAGGTGCCTTCTTTTTAATACTTATGTCCGTAATGCAATCAGTAATAATTCAGACCTGTCCTATTCCCGCATTTTTCATTCCAAATGAGCTGCTAGATTCTGCAACACCTTTGCCTCCTCTGACATAGTGTTTGACTCTGCACTGAGTATTAATGATGCCACTACTATTTTCATTTCAACATGTGCTAATATTCTGAACACTGTGGCTCTCGTAAGGGCTAGGAAACCCCAAACCACACCTCAGCCCTGGCTAACTAATGACATAAGATCTCTAAAGCAGTTATGTCATAGGGCTGAACAAAAATGGAGGGGTTCTATTCGGGATGTAGACTTGCAGAATTTGAGGGATCTAATGAGAACCTTTAGCAGTCAAAATGGCAAGAGAAAAGTATTACAATGACCTTATTAATAAACATAGATCAAACCCCAGAATCCTCTTCAAGTCCACCCCCTGCTGTTACTGAACCATCAATTGACAAATGTGAACAGTTTTGATCTTTTTTTTCTCTGACAAAATCAAAACCATCAGAAACAATATTTAATTTGTTGCCCAGACTGTCACTGAACCCTCTCCTCCTAGCACCTAACTGTTAACAATTGAAAATGTAACTGAGACCATTGCTTGCCAAAATAAAGAACTCCACCTGCTCTCTTGATATCATTCATACTCACTTCCTTAAAGAAACCCTTTTCATAACCTGTCCATTTCTGGTGGATTTATTCAACTCTTCACTCATCTGGCCTTGTTCCTGATTATTTTAGTAGTACAACCTCTCCTTAAAAAACTCACACTAGACCCAGATCCTCTTAATCATTTCCAGCAAAGGTCTTAAAAAGAATCATAGCAGAGCAGATCATTTCTTTCATGAACAGTAATGGTCTCTGAGAAATTTCAGTCGGTTTGTAGGGGCAGGTCACAGCACAGAAACTGCACTCCTTAGGGTTTTAAATGATCTTCTCTTAGCAGATGACTGTGGTCAACACACTGTATTATTCCTGTTGGATCTGTCTGTGGCTTTTGACACTGTTGATCATAGTATTTTAATTGAACGTCTTAAAAATTGTTTGTTGCCTTCTATGACCAAGTGTCTGAATACCCTGAAAAGTGCTCTATAAATAAAATGTATTATTATTATTATTATTATAAAAGTAATGGGTGGACATTTCAGGTTTGGTTTTAGATTGGTTCTATTCTTATCTTTTGGGCAGACCATTCTGTGTGGACATTGGGAATTATCAATCAGCTACAGTACCGCTAAAATATGCACAGGGATCCATTCTAGGGCCCTTACTATTTTCCATTTATATGCTACCACTTGGTCATATTAATAAAAAACACAATATCAGTTACCATTTCTATGCTAATGACACACAATTACATCTCTACTTTGACAATGATCATTTAAACATCCTCCACATATGTATTTCAGATATCAATAACTGGATGGATCAAATGTTTTACAGTTAAACTCAGAAAAATCCAAGATTATTATCATAGGTCCAGACTCATCTCAGAATTACATTTCCTCCCATCTTGGTCTCCTCTCATCTAACATTAATAACTCTTGCAAAAACCTCGATATAACCATTGATAACCACCTCAATTTTGACCAGCATATAAATTCTATTGTCCAATCATGTTTTTTCCAACTAAGAACATTTTCAAAAATCAGGTCATTTTTGTCTACCAGGAACTTAGAAACAGTACTTCATGCATTAATTTCATCCTGGTTAGATTACTGCAATGCACTCTTCTCTTGTCTCACACAACAAAACCTCAATAAACTTCAGTTGATTGAAAATGCCGCAGCCAGACTCATTACCAGGTCCAACAGGAGAGAACACATCTCACATTTTAAAATCACTTCATTGGTTCCCAGTCCATCTTGGAACAGATTTTAAAATTTCACTTTACCAGCTCCAGAATATATAGCTGACCTTCTGACCTCCTACGAGCCTAAATGCAACCTGAGATCCTCTGGTAGGTCATTCCTGGACAATCCTTGGTCAAACCTTAAAACTAAAGGTGACTGGACCTTCTGTTTGGGCCCTCAGTTGTGGAATGACCTGCCGGAGGAGATCAGGGAGATCATCTTCTTTTAAGTCACTTTTAAAAACTCACTATTTTAGACTTGTTTATACTGTTTGTTTCATTATCTTTCGTTGTATTTTATCAGATTATTTTATTATCATTATTATTAATATATTATTATTATTGCTTATTGACTTTTTAAATTGTATGTTAAGTGCTTTGTAACTTGTTTTGAAAAGTGCTATATAAATACAGGTATTATTAATATTATTATTATTATTATTATAGGAAATGTAATGTGTTTGTCACCAAGTAGTGAAGCTTCATTAGCGGAGCCATTCAAAACAGGTCTAATCAACCAGATACGGATGTATTCTGTGCTATTTGTACAGCGAATCAGGGAGGAATAGTACAAACAGAAAAAAGGCTGCAGGTGTGGTTTGTGACTGGCACACCTCCAACAAGCTGATGATTAGCAGGTATAATGTTTAACATGTCCACCATCTTACAACATTTGCTAATTAGCAGTAAACACACAGTACAGCTGAGGCAGGGATTTTGTCATTTCATCAAGTGCTGGACAAATTCAAATTCTGACCTGATGATGGTGCTAGATGAAACATTAAGGAATCACCAAAAAGGGACATAACTGTCTGAAACTAATTTCATGGAAAAGCATCAAATAGTTGCTGAGATATTTCAATAAAAAAACAAAAACAAAATGTGAACCTCATGTTGGCACTAGAGAAAAAGGCAGGGGATCTCCAAAGTCAATAGAATTGTTCCTCTAGAGACTACAGAATACCTGTAGCAAATTTCATGGCAACCCATACAATAGTTGTCAGGATATTTCACTCTGAACCAAAAATGTCAACCTGCCTGTGGTGCTAGAGGAAAAGTCAGAGGATCACCAAAGTCAGTAGGTTTCTTCTGGTGACCATGAATGCCTGTTCAAAATGTTGTGCCAATCCATCTGACGGTTGTTGAGATATTTCAGCCTGGACCAAAGTGGTGGACCAGCCCACCGACATTGCCCTTAGCATTAGGCTACTAATAATTTGGCAGCATCTTATTTAAGCAACTGCATATGAAAAAGACTGAAAAAGGCAAACAACAACCTAGTTTAGAGGTTTGATATGACATACATATTACATCTTTGTGTCTATGTAACATGCATATTTATTGCCTTATGTGCACTATATGCAGTGGATGCTCACATATACAGGTAATAATATGTCCAGTCAATAATAGTAAGTGTGGCATCATATGCTGCACTGGAGCTACCCTCCCATTAATCTACATGATAGGCTCTTCAGAGAGGCTGAGACTTGCTGGGTTTGGGGGGAACGGAATGGCTGGTGGGGGGTTACACCAGGAGAAGAGAGGATCGTTTATCAGTGGTCTGAAACAACGGCTGTTGGCATGCATGGCTGGAGAGGAAGCATTCATCTCCTCCAGCTGACATACAATAACCACCCCCATCTCTGCCCTGGAGAATACCACTACTGCCTCAGCATAGTGACAAAAGACCAAATCACAACACAACTCCAACTCCCTTAGAGTCTAATTAAACAGAACTATTAGAAAATCATAGGAGAAGCAAAAACAAAGTAGATTCTCAGCAAAAAGGGGGAAACACCCTACATACATTTCTTTTAGATTTCTAGTGTATCTGGAGGTTTCAAGGTATTTACATACTGACTATATACCCAACGCTTCAACAAGGAGTTCAATCAGTCTACCAATGACACAAATCCGCTCTGTGATGTAATGTCAGCAACTGTATCATTGCCCTGACAATGAAGATGTTTAAGTAGAAGCAATATTTAACACAAAATCAATACATCAATATTCAGTCCAAGCTGAGATTTGTCATGTCACTTTGTTACATTTTCCATGTTCTTCATATATGAATTAAAGAGAAAAACAATCTGGCTGCTTAATATAAATTGAGCAAATTGATAATTTAACCAGATACGACTTCAATTAATCCCTTGTATTTTTAACCTGTTACTTGTATTAGTTAATTCTAATGGAAGAGAGCAGTTTCACATCATGCCCACAGTCACTCAGCAATACATCTGTCACTTCACCAAAAGCTAACTTACTGGACTGAAAATATATCAAATTCAATACATATCTGAGAAGAACTTTTAGACTTCATAGACTTCAAGACCATAAAAGCTCCTCAATAGCAAGAGAAATAACACCAGCAGTGTAATGTTCACATTATAAGATAAAATGAGAAATATTAGAAATCTACTTTACAAGCACAATTAGGCTTTATTGTGGTTATTTACAAATAAGACAAATAACTGGTCAAAGCAGCTTTTTAAAATGCCATCAATGAGACAGTGAATTCAAGTGATATTTAATCTGCCTATGTGTCATCTTTATTCTAACACCTAGAGCTAGAAATGCCATGTAATGTCAATAATAACTACAACAACAACAACAACAATACTGATATTATTATTATACACTACTTATATAGCAATTTCTATAATTTGAGTTTCAGTAAAACAGTCAGGTAAAAGAAGTAACTAAAATATCAAAATAGAAAAGAATCACAATTCAATTCAATTCAGTTTTATTTATATAGCGCCATATCATAACAAAGTTATCTCAGGGCACTTTTTCGTATAGAGCAGGTCTAGACCGACTCTTTATATTTACAGAGACCCAACAGTTCCCACCATGAGCAAGCACTAGGCGACAGTGGCAAGGAAAAACTCCCTTTTAACAGGTAGAAACCTTAAGCAGAACCAGGCTCTGGGTGGGCGGTCATCTGCCTCGACCCACAACCCAAAGAAAATAAAACATAACAACCTCATCAGATAGAATAAGGTAAGGTAAGCCTAGAGAGTAAAATCCTTGAATCACTTGCTAGCACATATGTAAAAAATTGATTTACAACATAGATCTAAAGCAGGAAAGAGTTTTTCCCACCCTGACAGGCCATTCCAGAGTCAAGGAGCCAGGTCAAGGAACCTTGGAATGACCAGGGAAGCATTTACAGATCTCAGGGGGCGGGGAAGAATATAGGGGGGTACCAGCTCAACACTGTACACACTTCATAAGTTACCAATAAAAATGTACGATCAGATCTGAAGGCACTCTAAAGCCAGGGTGATTGAATTCTGATGTTGTTTCTGTGTTTCGGTTAAAATCTGGAACAAGCTGCAGACAGGAAAGAGATGTTTTACTAATGTCAGTAAACAGGGCATTAGAGTAGTCTGAATTGAAATTATTTAATCCCTTTATGAATATTACGGATATAATAACAGGGCAGTGCATCTTGTATGACCTGTTTTATGAGATTCAGTGACCTTCATCTAAATCCATGATCCACATCTTCATCATGGTCTCATTGTGAACCCTGGCAAACCAAATGCCGCTGATTTCAAGTGCTGATTGCAGCATCTTACAAGTTTGTAGGAAGAGTGTTGGCTCAGCTTCCTGTTTTGGCCTTTCCCAGATTTGTTTAGTTGTGTAAGGTGTAGCTGCTGTCTTAAAGCAGTGTCATACAGTGTTTGTTAACCCCAAATTAGCCAAACAAGTGTGTGCCAAATCATGTGAACACATCCTTATTTTTAGGTGTGCAAAAATGTACTTGTAATTCTCTGAGCATCTTTGTTGTTGTTCACTGCCTTACTTAACTCATTTACTTAGCTAGCTGTAGAGGGATTCAGTTATTGTCAGTACAATGGACTGCTCTCTTCTTTTCAAATCTCCTACAGCATGCTTTTACGGTATCTGGGTTGTTATTGTGAGTGAGTGAGTTTTACACTTTAATCTGCAGCAAGATGATTTTATTACTGTTACATTTCACTCACCAGTAAATATCACTCCTAATGGGAACAGTGATGCTGGGCCTTGGACTGAAGAACTGCTGTCAGGTTAGGTGTAAGTCTGTGGTGTAGTGGAGGTCTGCAGTACATCACAGAGGTGACTGCCAGTCATCTTGGACCTCAGTCTGCTCTTGTTCAGTGTCATCAGAGAAATGTTTGCTCACATATGTAGACCCAAATAAACGGAGCATCCTTTTAGCATGGAGCCTCATCTGGGGAAATCTGGACTTTTCCAAACCCTTGTAGAACTCTGACAGTTGGAGCTGCTGGTGGAGAGTATCATCACATTGCATTTCAATAAGCTCTAACTGCACGTCCTCCTGTACTTCTTCCACATCAACAGAGAAAGGCTTTGACAACAGGTTCATGTACTTCTCAATAGCAAAAAAAATAGCCAAATCTTGGAAGCACTGATTCAATTCTGTGATCAGTGATGTGAGCGCAGTCACATATTTCCCCATTTTCACAGAAATGTTGGCGTGTGGAAACTGGAGATCATTTCCGGTAGAGTGCAGTGTGCAGCACTGCCATCACTGATTGCCCTAAAAAATTAGCTTCTGTTCAATGTGTTCAGATGGCCAGTGAGATCAACTAAAAGAGGTCTGATGAATTACTACTTCAATATCCAAATGGTCTCCTAAACAAACCAAGAACCTGATAAACATGAAATGTTTTGCCTCTTTTTTTCTGTGCCTTACAGACCAGACTGCTTTATAAATACAATCAAATTTAAAATACGGTGGTTGTTTAGCCCTGTATTCCCCCAAAGTTATGCTCCCTCAATGTAAGAGGGAGAGTAAGATTATAATATTACCCTTACTGTACCTAAGGTATTTATTAATAATAACTCATTTATTATTATTAAGTGGAGTTAGGTATGTGGCCAACTTTAGTGCCCGCCGTGCTACCTAACATAGGGCTGTTTTTGAAAAGTATACATAAAGGGTCTGAAATGAATGACTTGTAGGAAATCTAGAGCACCCCCAGTCTGTTGAGGGATGGCTGATATTGGACGATTCTGGGGAGGTGGATGGCTGTGTAATGCTCAGATTCACCCTGTCTCAGACCAACAGTCAGCGTTGGCCTTGTATTAATATTATCCATGAAGACCTAACCTTAACCCATACATTTGGTTTTGAAAACAAAACTATAGCTTAACCAATTTAAATGTAGGTTGCATTGCACCAACGTAGGAGCAAATAACAGTGAATGCTCAAAATACTGTTATTTCTGTCATATAATATTTGAATCGCCTACTGCTCCCATATTGTCCATAATTAGAGACTGTTTGCCTTTCATATATTAACAAACCAGTTACATTTATGTTGCTCTTTTGTTTGATTAGACTGGAATGGGCACTTTAATGATCTATCCACAGATGCCCTTTTAATCTCATCTACAACAGCATAATCACAGATGAGCCAAGATCCATGCCCTCATATTTCCCAGTGTCACTGACCTCCAACCATCTCCACATTAGCCTCTATCCCCGGAGACATTAGCAAATCAGGAGATTAGCCAGTATCATGGGTAATATCATATTAAATATACATATATAAAACATATATTAAAAACATATATTAAACCATATATTAAATCATCATTTAGATAGCTGCTGTGATATGTACGGGGCACTGAAAGGCTGCTGTGCAGGTGCAGCAGTAAACAGGCACAGAGGCCTATACATATTTATAAGAAAGTGTCTGTGTGGTTTTCTCAGTGTGGAGGCTGAACCATTGATGGACACCCACAATCCCTGTCTGTGTCTGGGTCGATGATGTGAGCGTCGGTCCTCCTGAGGTGAGTCATTCTGATCTCTTCTGACAAGCCTCATTCTGCTCGAAATGGAGGGAGGGGAGGGGAGGGCTGGTCCACAGAGAGATGAGGAGATGGAGGTGGGAGGTGTAAAAGGGCCAGGTAAAGAAGGTGGAAAGAAGAAGAAAAAAAAGACAGACAAAGATGAAGAGAGAAGGCAGACACACAAGGCTGCATTGCCAAAACACTTGCCCCCAGGCCTCCTTCCTACTGGCTCAAATTATCCACAACATGCCAGAAATAACTCCACGGAAAGGTAGCTGGAGAACAGTAGAAATACAACATCTAGATTGCTGGAGAAATGAAAGGATTTCTTTTTAGTGCTTGCTCTATAACCATCCCAGCTTCTAACTCACATCATCTAACTCAAATCTACCATGCTTCACACAGTGTTAAAAAGTCTAACTAGTTTAAGTCCAAGCTTGCATAGTGTGCTCATCCACCTAAGCTTATTGCCTCATTAAAAACTACATTATAATTAATTCACCCTTGTTGATTAAGTAACAACTGACTGGCGTTCATTGTGTCTTGAAGATCAAAGATCATGACAAAGGATGAATGAGGCTGGATTACCAACTGTGTTCACTGTGGGTTTCTTCGGTTTTGATAAACTGTGTCAGAACCTAGTTTTAAGACCTTAATTATTTCCGTCTATATTGTGCTCATACAGTGCATGCTCAAACTCCTAAATACATGTTGTATGTGTGTGTGGTGGTGGTGAAGGGGCCCAACAGCTAATTTTGCCCCTGGGGTCCCCAAAAAGGTTTATCCAGTCATGCAGATAAAGTTTCATATTAACAAAATAATGCCTGAAACTGTGAAATCTTCTGTATCTGGAAATGGTAAACCTGAATCACCCAGCATTAAACGTTTTCTGTTGAGTGATCTCGTTCAGTGTGAGTATGACCTGTGCTACTGTGTGTGTCCTTCCTCTGCGTTTATTGTTCTTGAAAAATAAAGTGATGTTGATTCTGTTACGCCTTGTGTCACTGTCTCAGTCTAAAAGCCAGGGAAAGGCTCTAGATTCATTCTTATATCTAACTCTCTCATACTAGATGGATGCACTGCTAAACCCAGAGGATGTTTCCTGTTGCAGGAAATAGGATTAACATGTCTGACTGCAGAAGCTGAGTGGCATTTATCTTTGAGCATAAAGTAAAAGGAGCATAACATACTGTAGCATTCTGTATGCATTTCTTATATAGCCTATTCATCTCTCAGCAAAGAGGACATGTTGCACTTCTTCACCCACGAATGGTCACCCTGAGAGACACTGGCATTTCATCTGTCCCCATTCTCCACTTTCAATTTGCCTTTTGGCCAGGAAAGTCTTAATAACTCACTGCATGACTTTCTCCTAAACTTGCTTTTAACTGATGATGGAGTTTCTCCCTGGTCTAGTCTCTATGGGGTTTGATCAAATCAGAAGCTTTACTTTCCACCCCCACCCCCCTCACTTGCTTAAAAGGGATTATAAGACCACTGTCCCTGGGTGTATCCACATCTAATGTGCTGATGATGAGAAATATAAGTGTATTTCAGTCATAAAGTTAATTAGTAGCTGATGATTTCCCCCAGGAAAGCAAGCAGCACCCTGACTGAGCTGTATTAACATCATGTGTCATTATAAGCAGAGAGATGCTAATTAAAGGTATGGAGAGTATCTGGGGGATGGCAGAACATATCACCTCTCCAATTCTGTGCTACACCACACCTCAATTACAACACAAACAGTGTCAGACAAACGTAATAGTCTGTGTAGAGCTCTGGATGCACATCGGCCAAAGCAAGGTTACTGTCAGAGCTTTGATGACCACACATAGTCATAAAATAATCATGTAACTACTTACAGGTACATGGGTGGAGCATAGTAATAATGAACAAAACTGTTTGTATCATCCGCTCTTTATTTGAAATACTATGGACTTATTAATGGTGTGCTATTGTATAAATGTAAATAAAAGGAAGCTAAGACTTGTCATAGCTGTATGATGGCGTCATTGACAATGCATGGCAAGACACTCAGCAAAACATGTTATTAATACCTGCATTCAATTGTATTTTTAAATAAACTTTAAATTAAAAAATGACAAAAGGGGCACCCTGGTAGCTCACCAAGAGCGTAGAGTGTGTACCTTTAAGGCTGAGTCCTTTACGCAGGTCGATTCCGACCCCGTCCCTTTGCTGCTTGTCATCCCCTCTCTCTCTCCCACCTTTCCTGTCTCTCTTCAGCTGCCACTAAATAATATAGGCCAAAAATGCCCCAAAAAATATCTTTTAAAATGATGACAAAATATATGCAATATATCACTTAGTGCTGAGCCCAGTGAGAATTATCACTTGCATCTCCAGCCTGCACATGGACTGTATGACAGTGTCTCATGGCTCTCATCACCCGCCCATATAAAACTGTCTGCAGCTGTTTCAAGCAAACAACCTCAGATAACTCGGGTATATTCTACCTGTTCAGCACCAAATGGCAGAGAGCTGAAGTAAACGCATTGCTGGTGAAGATACTCAAACATCTAGCAGCTTATAACCCAGATATAACAAACTGAAGCTGAAACGAGAGTAGATGTTGGACTTTACCATGGGATTGCTCCATGTGTACTGGCAAGTAAGTAAGTAAGTAGGCAAGTAGGTGGTATGTTTCACATTCTAACAGGCTCTATGAGCGTGCACAGTCAGTCATCACAAAACTTCCAATCAGAACGGGTCCACCAAACCTCCCAATACGGCCGGTGGACTGCATATGACACCGGTCAGATTCGGAGGGAAATTTGCAGAACTGCTTTATGGCACTAAACAAGAAGTAGGTGATGCGTTTAGAGAACAAACTGATGTTCTTTGGTGATTCTTGAGTCTTGTAACAACAGATGATGAAGAAAATAAAGATTGATTAAAACATATTTTTAATTAGTTTAGAAATGTTTAACTCCATTTGTGGAAAATCATTGAATTTCTTTTTTAGGAATACATGAGGTATGTGCTCCTAATTTGGACAAACAACACCACTGGTATGGAGAGCTGAAGTGAAACCAGAACCGGTTCTCTTCTAGAAGTTCTTGGAACAGAGTCTTTCTCAACAGTATGTTGTGTGGCTTGCTTGTAGTATGTTTGGATGAGGATGGTAGTTTTCTGAAAAACAATCTAATATCGTTTATTCAATATAATTCAATATATTCTGTTTTTCAGCTGCCTTTAATGAACGCTATTTGTCATAAGCCCTAAGCCTATGCGGGCTAAACCTCACGGCTTGACCAAAGAGGTCAGTCCACAGGCGAGTGGAGGGTCCGCTGTACAAGTTTTTAGACAGCAGAGATTTCAATGAAAAATGGCTTTAGAAAAGAGCTTTGGTGAATTTTATGGCTATGGACAAAACCAGTACCCACGCTTCTAAATGTTCACGGGAGCTGTAGTTATTTCTTTGCTCACAAATTAATTGTTGTTTAGCTTTGGTGTATGGAAACACCTCAGAAGAACAAAAGCATAACACATTTATTTTACTGTATACCCACAGCTTTGGAGCAAGCATGTTTTAAACATTTTTAAAAGGTTGAAGCAGTTTTTTTAGTTCACTTTTCAGGTAACAAGAAAGCTTTTTGAACCCAGGTGGTACCAACTCACAGTCCCCCTCCATGGGAGCTGCAGAACATTCTGCAAACTAGAGCAAGCAACCTCAAAACACAAGGGTTTATGGCTATAAGGAGACAGATGTTGACATCTGAGAGCCAATATGCTCAGCAACGTGGAGCTAAACTAACTTAATACAAAAATGCAAAACATTGAAAGTTTCTGCTCTGGTTCAGACCACATTGCAAGTGCACCATTAATCACCATATCACACACAGTGTTATTTTGTATTCCACATACCTTCCTTGAACACAACTGCATGCTTGTACTTTACCACAGAAGTGATGCTGCTGGATCAGATATGACCCACTCTGACCAGGGTGACACTAGACGTTTGGCAGTGTCTAAATGTGTGATTCTACACATACAATGAATGGTTGTAAGTTCAGGTATTTTGCATATAAACCTCTGTTTAGTGTAGAATTCTTTTGCTAAGATGGAACTCTTTCACCTCTGCTATTTCCATCCTTGATGGAGCAGAATGACTAATATGTAATTTGCTCTGGAGAGACTTCTATTGCAGAATTCTTAAAGTAATAAGCTGCAACATTTTCAAATGTCAGCTGATATTACTCAGTACTGACTCAACTTATATTGAGTTTATGAAAGCACATTTTCTGCTCCAAACACTTACCAGTGAAATGAAAAAAACAGAAATGCTGTTATGTCCCATTAATTAAGTTCATATGCAGCCATTTTGAATTTACTATTTGTAATTCGGGGGAAAGGTAATGCCACCTAAATTCAGGCAAATCCAGTGGGGAAACAAGATTGGCAGTGATACACCCCCCTGACCCTGACACCCCAAGTCATTAATGCACTATGTGAACAATATACTACTTCTTGCTTTGGCAGTGGACATAATTCAGACAACGTTGTTTCCCATAAAATATAATTATTAATTCAAATTAGTGTATAGGAACATCATTAACATAATGAGGAGATCATTTAATTGACACACATGATCTTGCAGGCACGCACTATATGTTTGTGGTTCTTTTAGTGCAGTTCAAACAGTGGAGGATATCCAGTATATAGAGTACAGCACCAGTATAACAATTTCCCCTTGTCTGTCTGAAAAGCCAGTCATTCACTTGTGCTGTGTGGACTTAATTAGCCCAGGACTTGAGGTGTAGGGAGGCTCCTAATTGGTTTCATTTATCTGGACAGCTACGTATTGACAAGGGCTGGCTGAAGAATCTCTGTGGGTGCTCGTGACATGCCTCCAGAAATGCATGAGGCTAACACATGGGAATCCACTCTGCGGGCTCATTATTATAAAATATGGACGCAAGGTGAGGTTTTGAGCTCTGGGGACATTTACAAACTTTTAAAACTTCTGGAATCTCTAGAGATGACACATTTTGTGACAGATTGCTCGCCGGCTTCAGACTCCACTGAAGAATCAATTGAGTTAGATAATGGGTATGATCTATTCACAGCGTTACTGCATGTATGCCTGTCCCACTTGAATTACTTACCTCCTTCACACACGTATTACGCTGATGTGTGGAGGCAGATGACAGCACACACACACACACACACACACACCCTCCTGAAGCTTGGCTTGACTTCTGTCATAAGGGAGGCAGCTGACTTCACTGACTGCCCCATTCTGTCCGCTAATGAGGTCCTAATGTAGCATTTGCCCCTCTAATGTCTGGTATGAAGGGGGCTGTGATGAAGATTTCTCGCCATCCTAGATCAACCGCTACTGCAGATTTGTGTCCTTTAATTGCACGTATGCTGCCTACTCTTTCAGTTTTGACACTATTTTCAGAATGCAATTATTATATACACTTCCAGCTCTGAGATAAAGTCTCAACTGGAGTGTTCGCAGACTCACACAGTGAGGTACCACATAAGAGACATCAGTGTGACCTTTTATGTCTAAAGGGAAGAACAACAGCAGCTTTTTCATGCGTTCACCTTTTTATATCTCTATTTTGTTGCCAACCATTTGTGGCTGCCTGAGAAGCAGTGAGCGATGACTGCACACAGCACATAGCCAGCATTAATCAGGTGGAGAGATAGGGGCAGTCAGGGAGGAGCAGGCAAACAGTTGCTAGGCATTTCTCTCACACAGCTCTCTTTCTCTGCTACACGGCAGTATTCTTCCCCAGGTGTTGCTGGACAGAAGGTTCTCTAGTGGCTCACATTATTGGCAATATTGACTGAGTTCACATGATAACTGTGAGCTCACAAAATTTCAGTCCATGATGCAACATCTGGGCCCAGACTGTGTCAAGGTGCGGCACACGTGAAAACCAAAATCCTGTTCTATAGTCTCACAATGAACACATTGTATATTTGTGTTTGATCATTTCAGTTGATCCAACTTTATCTATTTATCATTTTCGATATTCAATTAGCATATGCAAGAGATAGTGTTCCTGTTATATTGTGATGAATAACTAAAGAGTTTACAGTTTTGTTTTATTAATGAGACAGTTATACAATTACACAACACAATAAAGTTAAAAACACATTTTTTACTTAATATGTGATTGGTACATTTATTGCTCTAATGATGAGTTGTTTACAACTACATGTTTTGTAAATTATAAATAGAAAACAGTTTGTCATTTTTAATCCAAACAGTACAATCCCAATACAAACAATACAAGAAGTAAACAAGAAATGAGAATGCCATGAATTGTACATTCACAAATTTCAATAGAAAAAAAAACCCAATAATAAATAAACAGTCAAATAAAAGGAAACATGCATAACGTCACACTGGCCGTAGACATACATCCAAATACATCACACCCTCAGGTAATCACAGATGGTCCAACATCTGGGAGAGGTTAAGCTTATGGCTTCTATTATTGACCATTCACAAAGTCCAGGTCTTTCCCCCATTTCTGAGCATAATTCTCCACCTGGTTAATGAGACAGA
The DNA here is from genome assembly GCA_008360985.2 of Macquaria ambigua. Taxonomy (NCBI): domain Eukaryota; kingdom Metazoa; phylum Chordata; class Actinopteri; order Centrarchiformes; family Percichthyidae; genus Macquaria; species Macquaria ambigua. Next base: position 39,339 of record VMKM01002756.1, on the reverse strand, counting down.
GAGACAATTCCTCGTATGCTGCTAAAGTCCCCAGTTGACCGAACCATACATTCACTGAGGGAAATCAGCGGACTTCCACTTACAAACTAGGATTTTCCTACCCAGCATAAGAGCTGAATCCAGTCTGCATCTGACATGGGGAGATGGTACAGTGGTAGGGAATCACCCCAAATGTACAAACTAGAAGAAAATGGAATATCCCCACCAATGATCAATTTAATATTTTCATGAATGGCTGTCCAATACTCTTGCACTTTTGGGCAGCGCCACAGAAGGTATATCAGAGTGCCATCATTCTTGTTACATCTCCAGCCCTTGGACTGTCCCTCAGCTTAGCTGTGAATACCTTTGAAGGAGTCCAGTATGTTTTATATATCATCTTAAACTGGACCAATCTTGTTTTAATCTCCCTGGACATTTTCTTTAAATCCTTTAGAATTTTTCTCCACGCTTTCTTTCTATTTCTCTGAAAAGGTTGTTGGTCTTGTCTCCCTCCCCTAGCCAATCACATTCGGTTATCTAGCTGCTCTGCCTGCCCCTTTACAGTTTCTATGGGAGTATCTTTTAACATCTGCCTCAGCTGTACTTTGTGTTTACATGCTGAACATGATAAATATTATGCCTGCTTCATTACATAACATTAGCATTTAGCTTATAACACCACTGTGCCTAGGAACCATAGACTGTATATAAAGATGGATAACGCATCTACACTTCCTCCCACTGTACAAAATGAAGCCAAAATACCCAGGTGCTGCCATCTTGAGCTGGTGATGTCATTTGGAGCCAGAGTCAGCACAGTGATCCGTGGTGGAGCCGGGTGTCGAGGTCCTGCCTATACACCTGCCTGAACCAATTTCAAGTACACTCACAGTTGTCAATGATGATGTCTCACCCCCTTTTTATAGCATCAAATAATGAATTAAAACCAAACTTATCAGAAAAACGACATTTTGAGACAATGTATAAGAACACGTTTTGGAATAAATCAACAGACTGACTAATGATAGGAGACAATTTCCAAATATGAATTAGTTTATTAATCAAATATTTATATTATGTTATTTCTAATATTACTGTAGAATTGTTAGAATATTACTGTTTTATTCAAGTCCAAAGGGACCGATCCAGATTGGCCCCTGTCACCTCACCAGATGTCTGAAGAATGATAGACTCAAAGCTCTGCTGATCTTTACAGCTTTGGAGGATGATCTTTGGGCTTTTATGTTTTAATAACAGAAGATCAGCTCAGGAGATTTCCAAAACCCCTTGTGGTGTTTGCCCTACAATATTGGGGGGATAGAAGCCAACACTGTGCAGAGGAAACTTCAAATGAACTCGTCTCTCTTCTCAACCTTAACAACCAATCAATGAGGTTGCACAGCCACACAGTTTTGAGGTCACAATCACAATTTTTTTTATCAGGCCTTTAAATTGCAAAAGCCAGCCTTCTATCACATATCATCTTAATTGCTTCCCTCCACCAATAGAATTCCCAGATCTGCCCTGTAAATTCAAAGTAGTCGCAGCTCATTAGGAATAAATGTATTGCAAGCACTGATAACATTGGAGTTTAATTGAAAGGCAGTACTTCAAAGGAACACACACACACACACACACACACACACATTCCTTCAATGGGTCAGTGATGCTGTGGCTGAAAAAATGAAAGCTTCACATGGTGCCTTATAGGCTATGCCTCACACTGCTGAGAATGTTATTCTATAGCCTTTCAAGAAAGTATGGTTTGGGTACTATGTGTACTATGATATGAGTAAATGACATATTTTGCTGCCACTACAGTGATCTACTGTGTTAGCCTCTGTGAATTATCACAATGCCACTCATCATGCTGTGGTGAAATTTACCTTGCTCTTCTAATGTTACTCACAATATTTATTTCGTTAGCAGTCTGCCAGTTCTATCTGTAGAATAGGTCTCTTGACAGGGGGGGTCTGCGTTCCTTCCTGGCCCTTGTTTAAAACATTTATCCCCAAACATCCAAATCTATCTCACAAGGTTCTGGGAGTTGTTTTTGAAGGTAGCCTTGTGTTTTTTGGCTCCATGCTGAACACCTGCTATCCAATAATAATAAATAATAAATCTGGGAAAGAATACGATAATAAATGTAGAAATATAAAGACAAATAAATAAAAGAATAAATAAATGTGGATATATAAAGACAAATAATTATTTTTCCTTTTGCTTTTCCCTTATTGCTTTTGCTTTCCCCTTATTGCTTTTGCTATTCCCCTTTTCCTTTTGCTTTTCCCTTATTGCTTTTGCTATTCCCCTTTTCCTTTTGCTTTTCCCTTATTGCTTTTGCTATTCCTTGAAAGACCAAGCTGTCAATCAACTGGCTTTGGGCGGGCCTGCAGGCCCAGGCTGAGTAATCAATTCATGCACACATGTATCCTGCTTTGGCGGGAGCTTTTTCGCACGGACAACAGGAAGTAGACATAATGCGGACTTGCGCATGAGCAGTGTGAACGTGGTAGCGGTTTGTTTGAATTGCACTGTAAAAATTAAAGGATACTCGAGGCTCCTTTTAGGGTTCCTCAGTTTGCCACACTGGCAGAACCCTTTTGGGAGCTTCCAGGAACCCTTTTAAACACATCAGTTCTCTGAGGCACTTGATGAGGAACCCTTTTTTCCAGCATGGTGTGGAACCACTTAGGGTGCTTCAAAGCACCATTTCCTTACTGTCTGAGGTTCCTCAAGGAACTTCAGCTCATTTGGGGGTTTGAGGCCTGTTATTGCTACAGCTGCAACTACTACTACTACTAAACCAAAAGATTACAACACCAAGTCAAATTTAATTCAAAGATAATTTATTCAATGTTTTTTCTGTAATACATTACAAATTTAAAGAATAAGGTGTCCAATTAATAACATTATAAAAAAGCATTAAATAAATAATTAACAAATTACACAAAATAAATAAGCAATAAACAAAAAATAAATGACAAATTTGCAAGAGCAGTACAAAAAATACTTTAAAATAAAAAAATGTGGAGTATTTATTTAAGTTCATTTGATTGTTACAGATTCACAAATGCTAAGAATTAGTTTTAGCTGCTCGTCAGGAAGTAATCTGAAGACATTTTTACATTTTACAGATAAAATTATGAATCAGTTCATCAACAAACAACAGATTTATCATCAAAATCCATATTTGGGAACCACAAAAGCTCAAGAAGACCTTCATAAGAAAAAAAATACAACAAAAATACAAGAAATACTACATCAATGTCCTGTGCAACTTTGGTACTTTGACCTCTAAAATAATTTTTTAGCACATTTTTATACTTTCATGCAAATGTTTAGTACTCAGCAATAAATGCATTACTTTACATTAAAAGAGAAATTGAAAAAACAAGCATGCATTACATAGAGAAAACACAATGATGCTCTTTGCTTAAAGGGAAACTCCGGTATTTTTTACAAATTTAGTCTAAATAACTAATAGGTACCAAAAGTTTTGGAATTCTCTGGAAACCTCAGCCGGCAGCCACGAACGGGCTGCAACGTAATCCTTGCAGGCAATTGTGCCTGTGAAAAGTCCATTCTATTAAAGAGTAAGATCCTTTTTGTTTAACTAGAAACAGAAAGTCTCGCTCTGAAATCTTGCGAGAGGTTGAGATGTTGCAGGAAGACGAAAGGATCTTAGTCTTTAACAGACTTTCTGTCTCTGTAGGGATCCTTTCCATACTGTTGTCAGACAGTCTGAACCAGAGTCAGTGGCAAAAACAAGCACTTTTAGTGGACTTTTCCCGGGCACAATTGCCCACAAGGATTACATTGCAGCCAATGCGGCTGCCGGCTGAGGCGATCTACGGGCCAATTCCAAAACCTTTGGTAAGTATTAGTCATTTAGACCCCAAAATTTGTAAAAACAGGGTCCAGGTTTAAAAATACTGGAGTTTCACTTTAAGAACGTGCCAACATCACCACTCACTTTAGATGGGACTTTTTAAACAGTCACAGAGCACCTGTAGGGAGCTTGATGCTACCCTCCTGAATGTCTGAAGGAACAGTAATGTACCATTTATGTGTTTTGCATATTTAAGGCTGAAAAGGAAGTAGACACCCATAATTATGCCCGTATCTATGGTGATGTCAGTAGGTTGCAAGCAGGTCCTTGCCATCGAGATGTACAGCAATGCTGCATTCTCCAAATGGGTTTCCAGTTATCACCACTGTCGATGTGGGGTCCTGTGCAGGCTGGTGGTGGTGGTGGTGGGGGGCTAATAAAATTAAATTCAGAATGTTTTTACACATTAACTTTATGGACTGACTAAGAATCAACTTACCTCATCAATCACGTAGAGTCCTCTGGGATCCTCGTGAAGCAGGTGGGGCAAGGTGAGGATTGTTGTGTTAACCATGAGTCCTACAAATGTGTAGAAGTAAACGTGATTAAGAACCATAAAAACAATGATGAGAGTATCAATCTAACCTAAGCCTCAAAAGTCAAAGTGAAATACTCCCACTTTGCAACTTTAGATTATAATAGGTCTATGGGGAAGTGCCTCTATCAGCATGATTGTTGTTACCCTGCGCAGGTTGAAATGCCAGTTGGCTTCAAAACCATGTGGGATTGCCAGATCTATTTTTTATCTCATTTATGTGTGTTGTACACATTATCATATTAGCTTTCAGGCACCTGGACCTCACTTAAGGGGGAAAAAATTGTTTAAGTTATTATTCATAGTATAGCGTCAAGAAATAAAATACATGTGACCAAAGTTATTATGTTGTTCCTTAGCCCAGGACACAATTTGAGTCAAAATGTTGTGGTGTGGCGCTAATCCATTAATCAGGTCTTCTGTAGCCCATGACATACCTGCTCAAAGTTTTGTGATTACGAATACATTTAGAAGTTATGAGCCTTTTTGTGATAAGCCACACCCACCAGGAACACAGAATTTAAATATAATCTGTTGACTTTTAAGGCTCAATAAATGAATAATTGATATTTTAACACTGTAGGGACACAAAATCGACCTAAAGTGATTTAAAAGTTTTTAAAAAATGACTTCTTGTACTGTTTGATGCAATTACAGAAAAGATGGTGGAACTGGTCTGACAAGGGACATGTTTCCATTTCCACTAGTGAATGCCAATTAAAGAAATGAAGCCTTTAAAACAACAGAAATATAAATGCATGCAACTCTCGACAGGCAGGCAGAACTTGACACAACACCAGCCATTAACACACCTGGGCGGGTGCGCATTGCAAGACGTCACTAAATTCACTGTGAAAAATATCTCACATCATCGCTTGGGACGCGACAGTGTGTCCGAGAATGCACTCTCTGTTTCAGAAAATATAACTTAACGTTAGACACAATTTCTCCCGTTTTCATCAGTGCTTTAATAGCGCAAAACTAATAAAATATAGACCCTGCGGTCCAGTGCTTTGGCTCAGTGAGTGCACAGACTCAGACACTGAGCTAACATTAGCTACATCTTCTCACACCGGTGTAACGTTAGGACACTACGGGGTTTCAACGCTTAAGTATTAAACCGGCTTAGCTAAGTGCTAGCTCCTTAACGTTCCAAACTAGCTTACTAGTGCCTAACGTTAGTGTAAAGTTTGGGTCGATAATATGTCCTCAAAAATACGTTGTTGTTTTTTTACATAAACTACAGTGCACACAAGTAAACCATACACAGTTACAATGAAATGTATTTCAGACTACAATTAGATAGCAGAGGACTACTGTAAGACTTTAAATGATTAAACTGACAAAACATTTTCAGTCGCCATTTTGTCTCATAACCGTTAGCCATACTTCAACTGAAATTGTTGTTAGCATACATTTCAAGAGTAAATACGCTAGCTAACAACTCAAAACTTGAAACTGTGTTCCAACATCGACATAGAAATAATGTTACTCTGTTACATGTCTGTTGTGATATAAAGAGAGTATTTTTATGATATTACTGACCTTAGAAATCGATGAAAAGGCCAACCGTCTCTGCCCGTTTCCACTCTGGATGAGGAGTTGCTTTGATTCAATCGTGCGAGACGGCTGATGCCAGACCTGCCAACACTCCCGTTTTTCCCGGGTTTCTCCCGTAATTCAAGGCCATCTCCCAGCGCCCTCCTGCTTTGTTGTTTCTCCCGGCACACTCAAACTTTATTATGAATACTCGTCATACACATACGTTTGGGACGTTTGTCTGACGTCACCAAGTTGCCAGATCGTCTATGAAACACGATCTACACACACTACATACAATTTCAATCCATCTATTACCGCAACCTGGCAACCCACAACCCGATGTTTTTGACAGCGTACTCTCTCTGTTTTGACTGTCTAAGGTATTAAACTACTGCATTCCTAATTTTATGTGATACTAAATAGATCAATGTGCACACGGTCTCATTTCCCTGATTTATTCATTTTGCCCTACGCAAATCATCTCAAAATGACCTATTAACTTTCACAGCCACACTGATGTAGATTTAAATAATCTGAACAACCATTCTTATGAATATTGCTCACAGAAACATCAGTTCTTCTAGGAACCTTCTTGAGTAAAAGGGGTCATTGGGTAACCCTAGAAAAGTCCAGGGTTCTTAAAAGAACCCTTTTAGGCACTGGGTTCTTCTTGGAACCCTCCACGGTGCTCGAGGACTCACTCAAATTAAAAAGGGTTCCTCCAGAAGCTGTGAGCTGAAGAAAAGTGCTTGCTGGAACCAACTGTGGTGGTCAGAGGCTCCTGCAGGAGCTTATAGGTTGTGGAGGGTTCTTCCAGGAACCTCATCTTATGGAAAGGTTACTCAAAGCACCTTCAATGTAATTTTAAGTTCTTTGAGTACCCAGTTTATTTGAGTTACCTCATCATATGTAAAGGGTTTCTTGAAGCACCTCAAACATATTTTTAAGTTCCTTGGGTACCCTATTGGATATTCAAGGCACTTTTAGTTTTTGCAGTGTGGGGAAGGAAAAATCATGGCAGACGCAGAGCAAGAGTTAAGGAGAGGTGTCCAACAAGTTCTTTTAAGACTTGCTCAGTATTTGGAGGAACATTTCAAACCAGACTATGTTTTGAGGATGGTGGAAGATGTAATGGAGAGTCTTGGGCAAATCTCTGCACTGAAAAATACAGACACTGACAGACATGACATCCATTGCCACTGTTGCAGATAATGGCATGTAGGAAAAAAAGGTTTCAGCAAATTAGAAATAGACCTCTCCATGCAGATGACCAGATAATGGTCAGAACACCGGCACACACATTAGGATTTTTTTTTTTTTATTGAAATAGAAATTGTACAACAATATATGGCAAGTGATACATTAACAGTAGTAGGCTCTTTAGAAAACGGAGCACATAATGTAAACAGAGTTAAAAACCTAATAAAAGACAAAAAAAGAACAAAATAAAATAGCTAAGGGGTCTCTTCTAGGCGCACACATTAGGAAGGAAATCCTTTTCTTCCTTCCCCGATTCAAACCACTACCACGTTTATACTGCGCATACGCAAATCGGCGTCGCGTCTTCTTTGTTTTACAGCGGTTGGCACATAGATATAAAATTATAAATTATAAATGATATATCTATGGGTTGGCATCCAGCCCTTCTATGGTTTTTAATCTTAAAACCTCTCTCTGCTGCCTCGTATCACTCCGCTAAGCCCCTCCCACCAAACCCACAACTTCGACCAGCAGCAGAAGGAGTCAGTTTCCCTGCAAAACCGTATCCCTCGTAGGGCTCGCTCTCCATGTCGTGAGCGTCACTGAGACCGTGGTCCCTCCTGCCGCGACTTGTTTTCTCAAAGACGCCGCTCCAGTGTTTCGCGGCCGCAGAGCAGAGCGCCCCAGGCTTCAGAGGCAGCTGCAATGCCGTCCAGCAGTGGGAAGAGAGGCTAATACACCACACACACACGCCACTGTCCCCCGTCAAAAGTTATTCCCCACTGTTTGTCATCATGGCTCTTTGTCACTTGTCGTAAGGAGCGTCATGTCATCAAACATAATGAGCCTGAAGCTCCGTGTGGAGCTGAGACATGCTGTTTTGTACTACACGCCGCTGTAGGCAAAGGAGGTGTTGGAAATCACAAGATTCAGGATTTTCGGCAGGATTTTACGCCATTAAATCAGGCTTTCACCATCTGAAGGGACATGTACACGCATCTGCTCTTGTAGCTTAGCCAATACGAACGCACTGTCTCTCTGAAATAACCTGTGATAGGCTAAAGTCTACCGGGGGGGGGGAGTAAAGGTTTGCTCTCAGACCACTTGAATTACAATATGCTGCATGGTTATTATGGCATTTTTACCCAATGACGCCAAAAGAAAACTGCTTACCCAACCTTTAACTTACCAGCCACATCAGCTGAGGTTGGAACAGACACAGAAGAGACAGTAGGATCAGTGGATGCAGGTGCTGGTAAGTGCTCCTTGCCTGCAGAGAAGGATGAACCTAAGAGGAAAAAAGAAAAAAAAGCTAGCCATGTTATGTCATATTAAAAGGTAATGTAACTGTCTGTCAACAACAAAAATTATCTCACAAAAGGCATGGTTTATCCTTTGTTGAAAACTCACCTGCTGTATTATCATCAGCTGAGGAGGTGGATTGCAGTGCTGAATGTACAGTGGCAAGATCATCACTGACACTGGCACTTGGGGAAGTATCAGGGGCAGGTGGCGTTGGTTGTGCTCCAGCTCACTCCTGGGGAAGTTTCATATAGTATGAGTACATAGTTGATACCAACATTAATTATTATACTTGCAAGCAATTTGTACACATGAAATAACAACTCTTAATCTATAACTAGCTAATTAAAACATAATGATATTGGAATATAATAGCAAGGACCCCAAAATGGTAATGTAAATAATGTTAAGCTGTTATCAGTACCAAGTTCATGGAACAGAATGCATGAATGGGCCCGATCTGCACTCCAGAGGAGACACCACACACCACTGGATTTGTATAAACTGCAATAAACTTTAGCTTTTGTGCTCTGATTACCTGCTATGAAACAACATTACCCTCTTCCATTTTAGAACGCCTAGTAGTACTTCTGCAGTTATTTTGGTTAAAGTAAGGCAAAAGTAGTGTAATCAGTAACGCATAACTCTACACAGACAGTAATATTACTTAACTTATAACATTACTTTCAAATGAAAGTAACTAGTAATATGTAATATATTGTATTTTTAATGTAACTTACCCAGTACTTTAGCCAGCTACAAGTTATTTTTACACAGAAGAAAAAACGTTCTAAAATCTAATCTATAATTAGCTAATTAAGTGAAATATTTTACCAGTAATCACAAAATGCTAGTGTTAAATAATATTACACTGTTATCAGCATCAAGCTCAGTAACAAAAAAGGTTAGCTTGCTTTTATTTCAAACCAACTATGAATAGCTAGCTATCTAGCTATCTACCAGTTAAAATCAAAATTTGTCTAGCTAGCTAGTTAGCTAGCTAGCTTACTATTATACATACAACTAGGTGGATTAAGATGTCAAGGCTATTTAGGGATGTTTAATCAAACGTTAACTTTCCTAAAATAAGATATGCTACTGTAGTGAATGACGGTGGGACGGGTAGAGTTAAGAGTATGCGGGAGGTAATCAGGGGAAGTGATTGCACCTGTGGTGGAGAAAGGAGTGTGGGGATAAATATAGGATCTTTATATTTCCACATTTATTATTTTATTCTTTCCCAGATTTATTCTTTTTCATGGCACTCCTATGACTCCATATGGCAGGGGCTCCCTGGCCGGCTTTTGTCTTCCACATCACGCCCAGTACATGCATTTATTGTTTCCTGTGAATCCCTTGTGTGTGGGCATGCAATTTGAATCGTGAGAAATGTGGCTTCATTTGTGTTTTACAGTTTCCACCTGGATGTTTCACAGCCTACAGCCTCGGGGCGTGGAAGAAAAGCTTGTGGGTAGAGCCAAATTTTGCCACCATCCATTTCCAAAATATGTTGTTGTCCTCAGATGTTTATTGTCATCATTAAGTGTTGTAGTTGCATCTCCTATTCCATTACTTTTCATCTGCTGCTACTCAGTACTAGTCCCACTAGTACTACTCCTACTACTAAACAGAAAAGACCACCGATCTTTATAAAGGCAGAGGTTGGCCATGTCAACAGAGCAAAGGACCTTGTATTGAAAATGTTTGTGCCTGAGGTTTAGAAGATATCTGCTCATTTTTTGGCAACTGATTTGCAGATTTTCAGTCAGTAAACCAACAATAACATTTACACAACAAATTATAACTATATAAGTGCATGTTTCTTAAACTAAACTAACTAATTGAAAATGTGCTAATTGTATTTCCCCACGAGGGAATTGTATGATTTTATATTTCTCCAGATACAGATATTTTAGGGGTATTTCTCAACTGTTGATAATGAATGAATAAGTCTGAGGAACTCTTGAGATTATACTCTGATTCTTCACATCAACATGAAATGAAAGTGATTTTCATATTTCTGGCAGTCAAAAGAATATATTTTCTTAAGATGTGTTTGGTGGATTCATGTAAATTCAGCAATACAGTCGTATGTACAGTATCTTGAGCATAGTGATGGACAGAAATTATTTGCCAAAGTGAGAGCATATGTGGAGAGAATGAAACAGTAGTCAGACACCTTGAAGTAGTTCAAAACTGATATAAAGTACCCATGGCAACAGAAAACTGCCTTCTTGAGTGGTAAGTCTGATCAAAATAAAAGCACTGTCTGTGAGTCCCATCAAATCCCCAATAAGATGATGTCAAACGCAGCACTAAGATCAAGTATAATACAGTTTTGACCAGCATTCTCTGCTAAAAGACCCATCAGACGTTTAGGGAAACACTCTCTCAGTGTGTTTAGTGCAGAGCCAGGTCAGATAAGAAGCAGTTGCTTTAGATAATGCAGCCGCTGCCTGGTTATTTACAGCTGTGATGGTGGTGGAGCACAGAGGAGAGGATTGTGCCATTTGGAATTGTGTGCCTTCTCTATGACTAGTATGAAATTCAATTAAATCTATATATGCAGTAACTAATCCATGAAGAAGTGAGGAAGAATAAGCCTATTCCATGCTCAAGGCTTAAACTGGAGCTTCACTAATGCAAGTGGGGATGTCTCCAAAATGAGCAGGCAAAAAAGATTCCTGTTGGTTCTTGCACTTTTCTGAAACCATAGCTATGTAAATGTTCCACTGCAGTTTAGGTTTCAGGGTAGAATTGAGGACACAGGTGAATCCAGAAACTAAACAGGGAGGTTTTAATAATTTTCTTATGTTGAATTTATAACAACAAAGTATGAGCGTTAAATGACCGTTGCCAGTCTGACTTTGGCCTTTCACATTTTAAATGAAGCAGCAGTACTGAAATGATTTCCAGTTCTGCTCACATTGAATACGTCTGATTAGTTGTTGCATGTTCAAACTTTAAAAGATGTTTTGTGTGAACAGATAACTGACCGAAGCAACATGTTTTAGAGAAGATTGAGAAATAAGAGGTTAGTATGAAAACCATAACTTGGATCATGACAGTTTGTTCATACAAACAAGCAGGTAACCTTCCAGCCCTGGAACAGATTCTGAGAATACAGACCTTCTTGTTTTCATGAGATCAAACTGTTTCCATGTTCAAAAAGACAAACCTAGGATTTGCAACAGAAGTGGCGGCCTACAGAGAATACAAAGGACAGGTATTAGGATGATTTGTAAATAAAAAGCTAAAAAAAATGGGACCTTCTACAAACACCCACATACCTATCCATAAACCCCCTCGGGATGCCATTGTATGCATCTGTTTCCCTGAGATAAAGACCAGCTCACCACATCCCAGAAGCTCCAAAGTTGGCTTGTTATAATCTGGCAAGACAGAAGCACAGCAGCAGGGGGAGTGGGGGGTGGGGGTGGAGGTGGTGGTGGGGTGCTGCTGAAGTTGTCTGCTGTGCTGTCTGAGATGTTGAAATATATTTCAATACCCTAATTACACCATCTGTTTTTTGGCATTTTACACCATACTTTGACAGGCATTAATGTGTGTTATTTATTGGCCTGTGTACTAATAATTCAAATCATGAGCAGTTACATCTGTAAGTGTGACACTATGCTTGCTGACTTAGTTTGACTGTCTTTACAAAGACAATATCCAGAAACCCAGTTCTGTGTTTCAGAGATTAATGAATTTGCTCAGATATTTTCAGATTTCTCTTCTTATAAGGTGACCTTTAGTTAAAGAGAATGCCCGCTATACAGCAGCTGTATAAAAGAGAAATGAGCTACAAGTGCAAAGACTTAACACATATGATACTGCCCATAAGTTATAGCTAGAAAAGCATCAGACGTATACCGATGTTAAGCAAAAAAATCCATAGAAGACCAGGAAAGGAAAAGATCATACGATGACCTGCAAGTGCAGACCAAAGAAAAGCATAAATACAAGAACATTTTACCATACAATTATACCATACAATACATAAAATTTCACAAAACAAATCCACAAATCATGGAAACTCCACAAAATCAATATCAGTAAGTTAGGGAACATGGGACTGTTCTCTGTTTTCAGGGAGTCTAGGCCTTGGGAACATGGGATGACCTCACACTGTTGTCTTGAAGTCAAAGAACATGTTGAAATACTAAACCAGGTCGCTATCTTTTCCACAAGGGTAAACATCTGCGTGTGCGTATGCAGCTGAGAAGATTTTCCACTTGCTCCTTACAGAAGTAAATAAATGTGTGGTAGTAACCTTTATAGACCAGCTGATGACCTGTAAGTTACTGCAGGTGCTCCATTTCTCTGCTGGTACAATGGAGAATAAGCTTTTTCCTCTTCACATTTTTCTACAACTGAAACTGTCCATGGCAGCATCCCATTGGGCAAAAGTCTAGGATTCTTCCTCTGGATTGATGCAGAAAACAAACTCTTTGGCCAACAAATGCTTGATGACACTTACAGGTAGCCTAATGTTCACAAATTATCACCTCCCAAAAAAAATCCCATTGAGTTTGAGAAGCTAGAACCCCGTGGTACTGGGGCACTCTGGGTGTTCTTTAGGACTGTTATCTAAAACTAAAGCCATCTACATGATGACTGCAAATTATTGAAAATAAACAATCCCAACAACCGCAATTTACAAGCCAGATAAATCTAGCAGCAATTTAAAATCTCATGGATTAACTAAGACTAAAACCAGGCTATTCTCATCAGAGTCACTTAGTATGAGCATAAACTAGACTGGTAACAGAGTGTAAGCAACTGAGTAGTTATGAAGTGAAATGACAGCAAAGTAATTGCTGTTACTGCTCTCCCTGCTATGTATCCAGTTTTTATATTTCAATTCTTTTGACATGGCATGTTTATGATTGGCCAAATTGACAGAGACAAAATAAAGGTTATTTTGGAATTATGGGATGAAGTGGGTCGATTTGGTGGGGCAGTCAGGCCCATGCCTAGTACCAGGCCCAGTAAATATAATTAACTGGCCCAGGGATATGGAATTTGGCCTAAATAAACAATTACCTATGTAGCTAGCAATATTTGCCCAGGATTTATTTACATGTTTGTCCAGAGCCATCATATTTAAGTTTGTCCTGGGCAGTTATTTTGGCCATGAGTTGTTAAGCCTCATCATTTCCTATATTTGACATAACAGGCAAGTGAATGAATAAATAAATAAAGGCAATGTAAACTGTTGGAGCTATTCATTGTTTTGTAATATTTCATATTTAAACATCAACAACATTTATTTTGTTGCTGTTTGTTTTTACAACATTAGCATTCTTATTTTAGTTAATTTAAGTACTTGTTAAGGCTTTTGTTTTGAAGATACTGGGCAGCTTGAGCACATCAGGTGAATCTACATATATGGGTAGGAAGGTGTAGGATCAGCAGCAAGGGTGTAACCATGGTATAGACATTGGGGGGGGGGTCACACACTTATGTTTTCCTTAACAAACAAAAATAAATAGGAAATATCAAGAAACAGATCTGTTGACAGGGTTCATAAAATGAAGACATATTTAACATATTTTTTACTGGATATTTGGGGACAGATTGGTAGTTTCTCAGTATTGGGGGGGACACGACCCCCCCAAAGAATGCATGGTTACGCCCTAGATCAGCGGGCACTGGGATGGGTTCATGTTTTTTTTTACCAGGGCAAGAGAGGCTGCACACGCTATTGTTCTTTGTTTGTTTGCTTGCTGAGATGGTAAAATAAACCACACACAATGTAATGCTTGCCTGGACAATGGACTTATTTTCCCTGCGTAAGATTTGTTCCTTAGGTGCCTTAGTGGCTGTTTGGTTTTGAGTTTTCTTTTTTAGATTGAGGACAAATTGCCACTACATAAACTTAGAAGAACAGTTCTGAATGAGGAAAAGAAAAGAACTGGAAAAGATACATAACTTTATGTTTTTGTGACAAAACGACAGGAGGACTCATTCACTGTAGTTGTCGAAAAGCTACACCAGGGCTGAAAAAAAGTCAAAAAAGCTACAGAGCAGTGGGCTGTAAGGCTTATGTTTCATTTAAAAAAATCATTGCTTGGGAAGACTACACTGTCATTGTGCAGCATGTATATGATAAGCATGATGGCCACGATCCCTCTGACCCAAAGGATTCACATTCCTACAACACTATTATAAAAGCACATTGTTTTTGTAACTCTTCATCTGGGCATGTTCTGCACGTTTAGCAGGGTCCTGTTCTTCCTTTATATTACTATGTTTATATATATTACTAAGTTTTCTGAGTGAGCCCTATTCATCTTCTACAAATTGCAAATCTCCCTGTCCTGTCCCTTCTCATTGCTGCTATGCAGCTATATTTATATATTGTAGAAGATTTGTCAAGACAATCTGTGGCAATGCAGTGTGTTTTAGTGTTTTACCAAAAACATGAACATTTCTGAATATATACATTTCATTTTCTAGAGGCTACAGAGAATCTAGTTCAGAGACTCAGGACACCAAGATGCATGCCCAATATTCACATATAATATTGTACTTTTAAATGTCTTTTTGGGGTGTGGTCCCAGTGCATCACTAGGCATAGTCTCCATGGGGAAATTGCAGGAAGGAATAGCCTTGGAGTCAGGAGTCTCATGACACTATGTTGGGTCCCCAGCAGGGATGTATTGCAGGGTAACCAAAATAATAAACATATGTTAAACTGATCTAAAATCTTCACTTCCGAAATTCACAGTACACTTCAGATTATAGTAATATCTGATTTATGCAAGTTTAAGTGAAAATATAGGGCATTATTTTTGAGGAAATAAAACAATAGTATTCTGCAAAGTATATATACTGGTGATAAGTGGCGGCTGGTGATAAAAAATTTTGGGGGGGTGCAAGTTTTGGGTGAGACAAACAAACTGAAGCAGCACTTCATAGCTCAGCAAAACAACAACAACAAAAAACAAATCTAAAAACAACACAGCACACTGTAATGTTGCCTAAACACTGGCCAGTAGCACTACTTGAACATAAATTTCACCCTCCTTTCCTTCTGGCCTGCAAAGTTCTCAATGACTTTCTTGTTAAAGTCAGTCATCTCAGTCACCAGTCTCTTTTCCATTGACAGCATGGCCAATGCATTCAGCCTCTCCTGGGTCATGGTGTTTCTGAGAAAAGTTGTAATTCTTTTCAATTCAATTAAATTCAATTCAGTTTTATTTATATAGCGCCATATCATAACAAAGTTATCTCAGGGCACTTTTTCATATAGAGCAGGTCTAGACCGACTCTTTATATTTACAGAGACCCAACAGTTCCCACCATGAGCAAGCACTAGGCGACAGTGGCAAGGAAAAACTCCCTTTTAACAGGTAGAAACCTCGAGCAGAACCAGGGTCTGGGTGGGTGCTCATCTGCCTCGACCGGTTGGGTTGAAGGGGGGGGGGGGGGGAGCAGGAGGATAGAGAACATACAGCAGCACAATAAAGTTCCACATAGAGATGTAAAGTAATAGTTGTGGTAATGGTATTGATGTTAATGTTAATAGAAATAATACTTATAGCAATATTATAATAGTAATACTAATAATAAGAACAAAAGCAGTAATGGCAGCAGTGGGTGCAGAGCAGGAACACGGGGGCAGCAGGTGCAACCACAGATCCAGACTCTACAGCTCCGGAGGCAGAAACACCTGCAGAAAGCAACAGAAGGAGAGAGAGAGTGAAAGCACACAACTATGGGAAGAAGTTGAGTTAGTAACAAGCATTGATGGGATATGAGTGCGTACAGATGGAGAGGGAGAGGAGGAGAGAGGAGAGAGGAGCTCAGTGCATCATAGGAAGTCTCCCAGCAGTCTAGGCCTATAGCAGCATAACTAAGGGGTGGCTCAGGGGTCACCTGAGTCAGCCCTACTATAAGCTTTATCAAAGAGGAAAGTCTTAAGCCTACTCTTAAATGTGAGGAGGGTGTCTGCCTCCCGTACACAAACTGGGAGCTGGTTCCACAGGAGAGGAGCTTGATAGCTGAAGGCTCTGGCTCCCATTCTACTTTTAGAGACTCTAGGAACCACAAGGAACCCTGCATTCTGGGAGCGCAGTGCTCTAGTTGGGTAATAGGGTACTATGAGCTCTTTAAGATATGATGGTGCCTGACCATTTAGGGCTTTGAAGGTGAAGAGAAGGATTTTAAATTCTATTCTGGATTTTACAGGGAGCCAGTGTAGAGAAGCTAATATTGGAGAAATATGATCTCTTTTTCTGGTTCTTGTCAGTAAACGTGCCGCAGCATTCTGGATCAGCTGGAGAGTCTTAAGGGACTTATTGGGGCAGCCTGATAATAGAGAGTTGCAGTAATCCAGCCTTGATGTAACAAATGCATGGACTAGTTTTTCTGCAGCTGTTTGAGACAGGATGTCCCTGATTTTTGCAATGTTACGTAAGTGAAAAAAGGGGAGTTAAAGTACATATCATGATCAAAGATAACTCCAAGATTCCTTACGGTGTCGCTGGAGGCCAGGGCAATGCCATCTAGACAAACTATATCTTTAGATAATGTGTTTCGAAGGTGTTCGGGGCCAAGTACAATAACTTCGGTTTTGTCTGAGTTTAACATCAGAAAACTGCAGGTCATCCATGTTTTTATGTCCTTAAGGCATGCTTGAAGTTTAGCTAATTGATTGGTTTCATCTGGCTTGATTGATAAATATAATTGGGTATCATCTGCATAACAATGAATATTTATGGAGTGCTTCCTAGTAATATTGCCTAAAGGAAGCATATATAAGGTGAATAGAATTGGTCCAAGCACAGAACCTTGTGGAACTCCGTGACTTTTCAAGGTTGAGAAGCACCTCTCAGCTTCTGCCGTGATCATGGGTGTGGTGATGAGGATCTTTAGGAGAGTGACAGTCTCTGAAAGACTTCTCCAAGATTATTCATCATAAACAACTGGAATAGATCCACAGCACCACGACAGGCTTTGAACTCTTCCTTGCTGTAGATGAGACAAAGCTCTGTCTTCAGCTTGCTTCCCTTGAGTATTGGGTAGGCCTTCAAGGTGTCGGTCAGTGCATCTTCAGGAAATGCCATGTTGTACTGTTCAAACCTGTCACCCTGCAGCAAGGTGGCACTGACGAGGTGGTTTGTGAAGGAGAAGCGTTCCCTGGTGTGTCCTAGTATGGTATCACAGACCTACAGAGAGAAGAATAGAAAAAAATAGAGATGACAAAATGCTCATTTCACCTACATCACCTAAAGTTACCAACAAGCAACAGTTCCATTTCTAAATATGGAACTACTTAAGTCATTTGTACCGCCACTGTTACATTCTATGAAGTTATAAAAAGAGTAGGAAAATATTAGCTAACTCCAAGGTCATTTGTAGAGCCTTCTGCTGCCATCTGTTGGGCAAAATGTGAATATGTAAATGCTGAAGATTAATGCTTTTCATGTTTGAGGGTGATGAACTATTTCAGATTTCTAATGCCCAATAGCTCTGAATAACTCGTACTAAGGAACCAAACTGATTTCTTTCTAAACAAGGCTTTATTTTACAACACAATACAAACAGCTCAATAGAGATGCAGTAGTGTCTCTGCACAGAGAAGGTAAAAAAGCATTCTAAATAGGATTACATATTATTTTATACCATGTAACAAACAAGTAGGGAGCTCAAGAAATAACAGGTGGTTTTAGCCATATTATGCCTCTCCACTAAAGTTGTGTTATTATAATGATCATACAAACTACTTATTTGCTAAACTTTTACACATAAGTCATTGCTGAATAAGATGAAGAAACAGGAAGACTTTTTCACAGTGGTCAGTGACAAGGGGAGGGGGTATTAGGAGTATCCCTAACACAAGATATTAGGAGAAGTGAAGGTCAGGTGAAGATCTGCACATGCACCAAGAAGAAGTAACATTATTTCAGCTTCTCTGTCACATGCACCCTGACTTAGTCTCAATACAGAAACCTATTATTCCCACAAAAGTGCATCATATTTTTGATCCTACAAATTGTATTCTTCAGCAAAGAACAAAAGATGGATTGTGAGATGTTCACCATTCTGCAGTGTATGTCCTTGATCTTTCCACTATCAAATGGCCAACTCTAATAACCCTCCTGGTTCTTCACAAGCATTCAACAATTTCTTTAAACCCTTTTTTCACATGGTCTTTACTTAAAACATTCAGTCACTTCTAATAAATCACAGGTTAGTTTCTCCAAGACAATATTCTGTTTAAACTGTTAGGGTTTTAGCTCTAATTCTATACTAGTTCAACTACTTGCAGTTACATTTAAAGCTCCCAATAAACATATTTCATCCACACAAAGTAGGTAAAAAGTTGACAAACATCCTTCCACAGAGATTAAAATAAAAATACTACACTCCATTGTAACATGGACTGTGACTGATTTCTACAACATAAACTCACCTCTGCTGCAATCCTTTTATGGTCCTCTGGACAGAGTGCCCGACGCGTCTTTGTTGGGTGAGAGCCACTGCTTTGCTCAACCATAATAATAAAAGAGAAAGCGAATAATATTAATCATATTAATAACAGGAATACAGATAGTACCTGATCTTTTGTATGTCCTGTTGGAACCCATTGATATGGACCAAATCAATGTTCCTCTTCTGGAGCTTGGCATAGAGGAGGTCCACATGTGGCATGATGTGGTGAAAAAGTTGCAGAAAGAACTTAAAATCCTGATCTTCCAGTCGCAGAGCGAAGGCTCCTGCTTCTCTGACCGTAGTGGGGTCAAAGTCACCTGAGTCTCGTATGCTCTCAAAACAGTGGATGAGGTCCTCTCTGTGCTCAAACATGTGGATGTTGGCAGTCCATGGGCCACTACTTTATCAAGAACACCTCTCCGCTTGGGTGATCTGGAAAAAAAGTTGGCAAATCCACCAAGGTCAGAAAAAAAAATTCTCACTTGGATATGTGAGAGGTGGCCTGTTGCATTATCAGGTTGAGCTGATGTGCGTAGCAGTGGAGGTAGTGGGCATTTGGGTACACATCTTGAATTTTCCTCTGAACACCTGCAGTGGCACCCCTCATCACACTGGCTCCATCATATGTCTGGCAGATGAGCTTACTTTTCTCTCTTTTAGTGCTGTAGCAATGGACTCAGCTGTGTCTGGGGCGCAGAGAGCTGCGCCCTGTGGAAAATCTGAAGCAACCAATTGGAGAGCAGCCTTAGGTCACCTGCTTGCCAAAAGTACTGTACAGTATATACCAATTTTTAATGAATACTGACAGGAACTGACAGACTACCAGGCGCATATTGTACGAGTAAACAATTTTTATTTCAATTTATTTATGTTTAACATGTTTAAGTAGACTTTCTTCTCTAGATATTTGGAGGGGGCAGCACCCCAGCGCCCCGCATTAACAAACCGCCACTGCTGGTGATTATTGTCATTACAGTGATCAACTGGAGTTTTTGTAGTTTACTCACCTTTTATTTTACCATTGCATCACTGGCCCCCCAATTCAAACTACAAAATAACTACACTATAACTAGCATTATATATGTATATATATATATATATATATATATATGTATATATATATACATATATATATATATGTATATATATATACGTATATATATATATATACGTGCTCACAGCAGCAGAGAGGGGGTCAGTGAATAGCGCAATTCGTGGCTGCAAGGCGTAGAAATGTTGAAAGCGGTCCTTGAACTGCAGTATTTCTATGTCGGCTCTGTACTTGAGAAATGTCTTCTCGCATTCGGGGACATCTTTGCGCATCTCTTCACAGGCGGGAAAGTGTGCCAAATTTGGATGGTTGGATGAAAAGCCGCCTTTGAACAGGGCTAGTTTACGCTGAAATGTGTTCATGTGTGCATAGAGATCCGACACACTTTGGCCTCTTCCCTGCAACTGCATATTTAGGTGATTAAGATGTGAGGTAATATCCGCAAGGAAGGCCATGTCACAGAGAAAATCTGTATCCCTGAGTTTACTGCAGTAAGCACTTGTATCACATCGAATTCTGTCCTCCAAAAACACTGGGATTTCTGTGTACTTCATCCAAAAAGGCTACAAACTTCCTATGATTGAGAGACCTGTTCCCCCCTCGAATGAGATTGGTAACCTTGGTCACTAAATCCATGACATGGCTGTTCATTTTCTTGGTGCATAGGGCCTCCTGTAAGATTAAAATTAAATAGGATTTAGCGGCTAAATCATATTTAATAGGCAAAATTTTAGCCTACGATAAAAATTCTCACAAAAAATACCCACATTCATAAACATATTTGTTAGCTAGCGATGACGTTACCCACCTGATGTATGATGCAGTGCAGTATTGGACAGTCAATGCTGCTCTGTTGGAGGAGCCCGGCGAATCCAGTGCGCCTTCATTGCATTGATGCTGTGCCATCGGTAACAACAGCTGAAAGCTTGTCAAAGCCCCATGCTCACTTACAACACTTTCAACGGCGTCGAAAACATCCTTGCCAGTGGTAGTGTCATGCAAAGACACCAATTTCAATACCTCCTCGTGCACTTCAAATGAACTGTCAATGGCTCTTGTGTAAATGAGAAGCTGGCTAACATCCATCACATCTGTACTCTCGTCCAATGCTAAAGAGAAGTACTTGCAGTCATGCATGACTTGTTTTAGCTTTCCCTCAACATGATTTTGAATGTCAAAAATTCTTCGCGTCACTGTGCGACGGGACAGAGAGACCGTTTCAAAGTTCTTAGCCATGTTATCATCTCCAAAAGCTTTAGCCATCTCTACTGCACATCGCTTCACTGTTTCGCCATCTGACAAGGGCTTCTTTGCTTTAGCAAGCTCAAGGGAAACAGCATAAGACACCTTGAGAGAGGACTCCTGTGTAGTCGTGGCTTTGGTAAAAAGGCTCTGCTGTCGGTGTATTTTTCCTTTGAGGTCAGCGATGATAGCGGCTCTGGAAGCTCCGGTGTACATGTCATTATTGTCTTTGTGTATTGTGTTGTAGTGGCAACTCAAGTTGAAATCCTTCATGGCTGATTTTGTTTCCAGGCACACTAAACACAGAGATTTGCCTTTGAATTCCTTAAAAGGATAATCTGTTTCCCATCTTGCCTGGAAGACACGGTTCTCTTGGTCCAGTTTTCTTTTTTGGCCACTCATGTCTCTCTTCGTCGCGTGTCGTTGCGGAAAAGGCCTGGCGAGACCAAGACTAGCGTGTGCAAGCAGTTGCTTAGCTACAGGCCTCTTGTGTTTGGAGGGAGCACCCTCTATCAGTGGACAGTATAATTACAATTGGGATCTGGTTCAAATGTGGTCAAATGGCCCGCTTGCTTCCAACGCCTGTGAAACCAACAATGTATTGATACTTGGAAATTGACTCGCGGGCCGCACTGAGTGAGGATGGGGGCCGCATGCGGCCCGGGGGCCACCAATTGCCCATATCTGGTCTAGAACAACGCATATGCTTGTATGCACCACATTTCTTGCACTGCACCTGATGGAAAAAATATACCACCACGCCATTTATGAAAAAAATAAATAAAAGAATATTAATCTTACATTGCCTTAATTTATTTATTCACTTGCCTATTTCATATTTTGTCAAATATAGGAAATGATGAGGTTTAACAACTCATGGCCAAAAGAACTGCCCAGGACAAACTTAAATATGATGGCTCTGGAAAAACGTAAGTTAATCCTTGGCAAATATTGCTAGCTACATAGGTAATTGTTTATTTAGGCCAAATTCCACATCTCTGGGCCAGTTAATTATATTTGCAGTAATAATTTTCATTCTCTGACAACCCACAACCATAAGGCTAACTTATGTAGGTTTGCACAGAACTAATGTCAACATGGCCACTGGTTATTAAACCTGAACATTTATCATTTTGTATTTACTTTGGTAAATTGGTGACAATTACAGGTTATATGGAGAGCACCACTTGGCCCTACAGCTCTCATTAGGATGTGAGCATAAATGTTATCTGTTACATTATAGATGAAATGCATGTTGTATCTGGTTAGAAGCTAAGGTTAGTCGTTCTCTGTAAGGGAGATAGCTAATGCTAGCTAGAATTAACACTAGCAAACCAACAGGAGTAGGTTACATTTAGCTAATAATAGCTAGCTAAACTAGATTTCACTGGTCCTTCATATGCAAATGTACTCAAATTCAAATGTCCTATCATATTATTAAAGAAAGTATTTTTAACACTTACCTTCTGTTCCCCACTGCATATGCGTGCAAGCAAGGAGGCACGCTTCAGTATTTCTCTGGTCTTTGTCACAACTTGAACAGTCAGTTGCAATGATGGTCCTGGAGCAACATAATTAATATCACAGTTAACGTGAGTTACAGATGCACACACACACACACACCCACACACACACACACTCTTTATAATATATAGATGTTGACATGACAAGCTATTGACTAAATCTTGTCCAATTCTTTCAGTTGTTACAGGTATCAATCCTATCAAAGCTTTGTGAGCTGCTTCCGGCTCGAACATTAAGTGAAAAAGACCACACAAAGCCACTTGCGAGTTAGCGGTGACAGTCAAAATGACAATTCTGAAATTAACTCAGTGAACTTAATGCTAACGTTAATGCTAATGTTCATTTAAGAAGGTCGGGTAGGCTAACAGTTACCTCTCATCGGACCTGCTCTTCTTTGCCGCCGGAATGTGCTTCTTGTGGCTCTTTTTGGTTTTCTTCATCCCTCTGCGATGCTAGTTCCATTCTTGCAGCATCAAGTGCAGTCCAAACGCGATTAAAAACATTGTTAAAACCACTTTCTGTGTTCTCTTCTGTAGAACTGCGGCTCATGACACCTTCTTCTACTATGTTTTGTTGGTTGGCGACGTCACTCATATCTATGGTGTCACTGCTCGATCTGTACTGGAAACCCCTTTACCTTCTACTAGTTCAACTAGTAGACGCTTTGAACCTTACTAGTGTTACTAGTAAGGCCAAAAGACCCCAACTAGTGTCACTAGTGGACTGCATGCAAATGAAGCAGGCGGGACGACGGCAAAATCCTGAGTCCTGACTGGTTGGCATTTTGAATTTTGAACTGAAGAGCCAATAGAAGGCCTCAATTTAAGCTTCTGCTCCACCTCCTCATTAGGTTGTTTGCAACTAGTGCAACTAATGGACATTATGGCTCTTACTAGTGCAACTAGTGGACATTTTGGCTCTTACTAGTTCAACTAGTGACCACTGTCGCATAGTGCTTGCTCATGGTGGGAACTGTTGGGTCTCTCTGTCGTACTAGTTGAACAAAAACTCTTACTAGTAAGGCTTTTTCAGCAACTAGTACAACTTTTGTCCAACTAGTTCGAACAAACGCCGTACTAGTAAAGCCGAGCGCCGCACTAGTAGGACAAAATTCCCAACTAGTTGGCTTTTTGACGCACTAGTGGACATCTAGACATCTAGTAAGGCCAAAAATGTTTACGTTCGAGCCGGAACAGTTGCTGGCTGCTGTGTAATCTATGTGGGAGGGTGTAGGCCTAGGCTACTGTATATTAATGACAATATTTCAAGAATGTTTTTTTAGAACATGTGTTTATTGCAGTAGTGTATAATTTATCAGTTTTGGAGAAGCTCTCCATGTGCTTATCACCACATGAATATGATAATCATACAGTGCTTCAAGTGGGACCAGCTTGATGTCAGAGGGCGGAGAGAGTAAAAGCTATCATATCAATAGTAAAATATTCAAATGTTCTGTCTAGCTGAGGACATGAGAAAACCATAATCATGTAGTCATTCATAAAGTGGCAATAGACAACTATTCAGCGTTTACCCCCTAGCGTTTCCAAGTGGTGTTCTTGTTGGCGCTACTGTCGCAAAGTCGAGCGGATCGCTTTGTTTCCCTCAGAGCCTAGCTACTACCAACAACACACAACACACTGCATGTGTTTCCAATTTTCCGTGAAGAAACGATCAACCCCACTTAAAAAAATAAAGAGAAGAAAGAAGCATGTTTACAGTAGAGGTAAAGTAAAATTGTCATAATTGTATATTGAGTAATAATATAGTTTGCGTGTACATGACTACAACGGGTTGGTGGAGGGGGGAGTAGAAGAAAACACTGTCGTCTAGTGCTGCTCATGGTGGAAATTGTTGGGTCTCTGTAAATAATAATATAAATAATAATATAAAGAGTAACGTTACAGTCTAGACCTGCTCTATAGTGCCCTGAGTTAACTTCTGTTATGACTCGGCGCTGTATAAACTGATTTGAATTGGTTCGTTTTCTCGTAGCCAAACTAAAGCAAGAAATAACCGTAAGAATCCCCGATCTCAGTGCGATGATAGAGGCAGAGTAAAACACTCTCTCCATCGAGTGAATGCAAATCCGAGGTTCACTGTTGTTTTTCCTCGTTTTTTACCACTCTCCCTCTTCACAGTTACTCTGGTTGTTCCACCGGCCATCATTTCCGCTAGCTGGGGATAGCTATCGATGGCTACCGGAAAATAAAAGCCCTATTCCTCTTCTGTTTTGGTTGCGCAATACAATGGTTGACCCGCTTCCTTTTGTGCTGTAAATCGAGCCTTCTTTTTCCCCGGCAGATCGTACCCGTGGGCAGACAGAATTGCACAGTGATAGCAAAGCTCATAGGAAACCAGTCTAAACGCCAATGGTGTCACCATTTTAAAACCATTACATTGTACAATCAACATGTACATCCCAATGATAAGTTAAAGCAAAAACGTTGTCTATTGTCACTTTAATCATTCCTTTATAATGGTGGACTGTAGGTGGGGAGATAAGGTACATAGAGTGGAACCTATTGTAAGAAAATGGTCCTCCATACGTTTTCTTCCTCCTGGCCAAACTGTTCTCAGTGAAGTAACAGTGAAATTAAATTCCAGCATCAATATGCACATCATAGTATACATTTGGTTTCTTTTAACATCAACCTACATACATTAAATATTATTAACTGCAGTCTGGCATCTTTAAATTAAATTTGGTGTGTCCATAACAGGGCACAGTCTCAAATAGAAGTTATGTACAGCTTTCTTGGACTCTCCCAGAGTTTAATAATTACATCTGCCAAAGCTTTCCCACGGTTAGCCTAAATGTAATTGGATTTCATCTTGCAAGAGCTGATAAGTCCAGGGTTCTGACTAAAATTCAGGCAAATACACTGAAGGAGCTGAAGACAGCAGTTGGCAGAAGCCGGATTTACATAATTCCTCAGACCAATATTACACTGCCATTAGAGGTGAGTTTTTGTTGTTGGTTTGGGACAACACTCCTTTTGAATATTAGCACATTGATAATAGTAACTAATCAAGCAGTTTGTTTTTGCCCCTCAAGATCTCAGAACCTGAAAGGACTCCTACTCTACCAGAAACACCTCCACCAGCTGCACCTGAGACTGTTACACAGTCTCTACCTGCTTCTTTATCATCCAGACCTCAGATGCCCACACCCATTGCTTCATCAACAGCCATCAGACCTGCAGCCTCACCCACTGCCCCCCCAGCCATTGATGTAGGTCCATCCCAATCCCCCGCACCATCAGCCATCCCACCTCCGGTCTCACCTGCTGTCCCCCAGGTCACACCATCTGCTCCTACAGTACCTATGAACATGCCATTGGTCACATCCAACAGTAATTCTCATGTAAGTTCCCAGTCCCCTCCCTTTAATGCCATGTCCCTCTCTTCAACAATGGACACTGATGGAAGCTCACCAAGGACAGACTTGAACCCATCACTCGTAAGTTATTGTAAAACAATAATACATTTTGTATGTACTTTCAAAGCTAGACTAAGTAAAAGACAGTTGGATGTAAGCGGTAACTCTTGTCAATCAACAGGAGGCAAGTTTGGATCCTGCACAGTGGCTGAATGCTGGGACCCCAGAGGTAAATCTTTACATGACGATAGTTTCTTATTTTTGTGATATGTAGTATTAAGTATGTTTTGAAAATACTGATGTATTTAGACATTATCATCTAATGCAACACTTGTACTTTCCAGGTCTTTTACAGAAGGGCACGTCTGGAACCATTAAACATTTCATAGGTTTACAGACAGGAACCATGTGTGACACTGTATTTTACACTCACGAACAGTCTCAATACTCATCTATTATATAGATGATAGAACATAGAACAGAATGCAATACAGTATATAATACCAGTATTGTGCAAAAAAGTTTGGGTTCAAAATAGTTTGAAATGAGTTTTTGAAAGGCCTGAATATGTAATACTGACACTTAAAAAGAAATCAATTTTTTTTAGGACTCCTGTCGATGACTTTCTCATTGATGATTCTGAAGATGGGGAAGAGGATGGCATTCTTGCGGTTCCTTTTGAAAGTCACAGTCCTACATCGGTAGGTTTTATTATTTTTCACTAAAGAATACTGGGAGAATATTTGTTTTCAAGAATTGTTAATGACTATGCATTTCACATTCTTAAAATGGATATTGACACTTTTTCAAGAAATCCCAGTCCCACAAAGTAACCAACCCTTTTTTCCAGTCATTTCTGATGTACTTTATACATTTTATATACTTTAGGAAGAACTGGATCTTGCCAGCATTTTGAGCACTTTTCAAGAGGATCATCTTTCTGATGGCCTGGTATCCACCATTTGTATCAGGAGGAAAAAGCTTCTGGAGAGTGCCATCAAAGCAATCTCTAGAGTCACTTTCTGTTGGACCCATTCACCACACATTGAGTTTGTAGGAGAAGATGCAGATGATATGGGGGGACCACAGCGAGAGTTTTTCAGGTCTGAATACCTCACGTAATTTATCAAATGTTTTATAACAAATGTGTACACGTTTTCAGGTGAACTGCACAGTAATACAGATTGTTGTTTTTCTCTTTTCTGTTGATTTATTCTAGACTCTTGATAATAGAGGTACAGACCTCTCTTGGCATTTTCGAGGGAAAGGCTGGCCAGGTCTTTCTTAGTTATGACCAAGCAGCATTAGACCAGCGTAAATATTTCAAAGGTGGGCAACTTATCGCTTGGTCAATTGCACACGGAGGTCCATGTATCAAAGCCCTGAATCCCTGCCTCTTCCAGCTGATGTGTGGCCAGGAGCCGCCACTGGAGCAGTTTGACTGGAGTGTGCTGCCTGACCCAGATGTGCAAAGCAAAGTCGAAAGGGTGCTTAATAATTATCATGTTAATATTTATTGGGATTTTAAACAACATTTTTTAAACTTCTGGTGAAACTTGACAAAAGCATTAAATAGCATTTCATTTCTACAAAATCTGAACAGGACAAATAATTGCTCAATCTGGGACTCCAACTACATTATTCTCACTCAGACTTCTCTCTAAGATCCAACAGTGCAAGACTGCAGGGGACCTGACTGAACTCCAGCAAGACTTGGGGGACTG
Organism: Macquaria ambigua; assembly: GCA_008360985.2. Taxonomy (NCBI): domain Eukaryota; kingdom Metazoa; phylum Chordata; class Actinopteri; order Centrarchiformes; family Percichthyidae; genus Macquaria; species Macquaria ambigua. Next base: position 11,520 of record VMKM01002756.1, on the reverse strand, counting down.
GATTTCTGAGTGCGGCGTCCCAGGCATATTTAGTGCCACAGTTGAAGACATACCAAAAGTCTATGCATATGTGGTGAAGCACTACATCTTCCTCAGGTAAACGCATACACAAATGAAATAAGATGTAAGATGTGTCTTTAAGGAACTGTGACATATTAACATTCAAAAGTTTGGAATCACTGAGTTTTATGTATTTATTTATTTGTTTGTTTGGGAGAGAGGTGGATACGTTTATTCCCCAATGTAGCATCAAATGGATCAAAAATAATAATGATAATGTTACAAATGACCAGGACATAAAGAAAAGCTGCCAGCTGAGGATCAGTTGGGCATTTGTTTCTTGTTTGTCCAACTAGAGACAGATGTACTTGTCCTCTTGCTCAGGTGTGCATCAGGGCTTTCTCTTCTCTTTCTCTCCTAGTCATGGCTGCTGAAGCCGGCAAGCCATTGTAAACATATAATTAAGAAACATTGATTTCATACAGTAATAGTAATTTGTAACAATATCATTATAATTTTTGATCCAGTTATTCAGTCTTTCCCAAAATACTTTTTTTTTTTTTTTTTTTTTAAATATCATTGATTCCAAACTTCTGCATGGTAATGTACATGTTTTATCTCTGTTGGTTTATAGAACAGCCAAGATGATACACCAGTTTACAGATGGAATGAATATGTTTGGGAAGCTGTGGGACCTGGTCAAGGGGAACTGGATTGCTTTCCTGCCTTTGTTCACCAACATGCAGGAACCTCTGTCAAAGGTAACCTTTAAGGCCATCTTCAGTTACAATTACAGCAGTAGAGGAACCAACTACCGTGAGGCAGAGGAGGACACCATCTACTGGGAGATGGTTCTTAACATGATTGAAAATGGAAAATTATCTTACGCCAATGTAGCCAAAGCCATTAGAACAAGAGGCACATACAAATTTTGATGTCATCATTAGGTACCTTTTGTTTTAAAAGTGTACTCTAAAGCCAGTCATGTTTACATACCCCAACCTTTTTGATAAATGGCTGGCGTGAAATAGATATAGTGCCGATCTTGTAAAGTTAGACATTTAGTTTTAGAAATGAATGCAAATGTTACTTAGATTTACTTTTTTCCTGGCAGACAAAGTGACTGAACTAACATTCGAAGAACTTCTGATTTTCATCACTGGAGGAGATGAAGTTCCTGCCCTGGGCTTTTCCAAGAAGCCCTGCATCGACTTCTACGAACTGGAGGCAGGCCAGCGTCTTTTGCCCTACGCATCGACCTGCATGATGTGCTTGTACCTGCCAAGAGGCATCACACAGGAGGACGAACTGCATCAAATGCTTTCCCAGGCCACAAGAGAATCTTTAGGATTTGGAAAGGTGTAGTCCATGTCAGGCAGGCTTACAGTAGCAGTACCATGGGAAGATTTGATTAACAGACACTGCCAGTCCTTTTGCGCTGTCTGAACTGAAGAAACCATGTTTACAGTATGTGTTTTTCCCCCTGGTAATGTCTGAAGGTTTGTGTGTGTTTGTTTGTTTATACTGCATTGGTATTTGCACATTCAGTATATTATGTTCTTTGAAGAATGTTTTGAATCTCTCTAGCACACACCAGATACCTGTCCTTTAAGTCTGTTGTTCCATCCATCGCATTTTGAAGATCCTGCTGTTGTTCAGAGCTTAGGTTATGGAGTGGTTGTGACACAATCACTGCTCGTTCAAGGTCTTCACTGTTTGCTTGTAACTGGGTGAGCTGTATGCCATGTCTTGCCAAGCCAGCTTCCAGATTTTCCTGGCTGTAAGGGTCATCTCCAAAGACGTTGTTGAGAGCTGTTGACTCCTGCTCACTGTTGGCTAGCATGCCCTCCATCCAAATTTGTGTTGGTGTCCTGTTGTTAGCCGATCTGATTCTATGGTTGTTCCAAGCACGTCTGAATAAATCTAGTCGTTTTTGGATTTCTGGCTTATAAACTACTTGTAGTGCCATTTTCTGAGTGTTATCTTCAGGGTTCAATATTTGTTCATCTTCAAATGAATAGAAAAGCATGTAAAAGTAATGCACAACCAGCTGGAAAACATCTCTCCAAAGACGTTCAATACGTTGGTTGTGTACAGACTGGCCTGTAATGTGCCTTGCATGTCCTTGTCCCTGCAGTAGGTTCATTAAAAGAGCAACCAGAGTGTTCTCCCCTCCATGGTCCGATCTGACTCTGGAGGGTAACCCGTACAGACAGGTGGCACGAACAAAATAAGTCAACACTGTCAAAGCTGTGTTGTCTGTGCTGCAGTTGATGTAAGTTATTAGTCTGGAGTTCCCATCAATACCAGCATGCGTTACAAACCCCCACCTGTAAAACATTTAAAATACAATAGAATAATGGATTACTTCACTAAAGAGGTCATAATATGTAAAAAACCTGGACTTAAACACGTGCACAGGGAAAATGAGTCTGCACTACCCATGCAATATGGCTCCCTAATACTACCACCAGTACATATAAATACAAGAGCAGAGCCCTGATTACCGAATGAGACGCATATGGCCATCTATGTGCCACAAACTGGAAATGGCACATAATATGTTCTCCTAACCATAGCCTGGCTCCATCTCTGGGCTGCAGCAGCTGGATCAATGCGGTTAAGGGTCTCTTGAACTCTTCTTCTTGGTACTACAATCCCGTCAGCATGCAGGTATGCCCTCATCATCTGAAAAGTTCATAATTCAAGACAATTAAAGACAAAGTACATTTTGTATGAAAAGGATATACAGTACATATAACCGACAAGGGAATATGTTGTATGCTTACTTCTGAGCCTGATCTTGGAAACTGGTTGTGGAGTCTCCTGACGTGCTCCTCTAGGTTAGCATCGCTAATGGGAGTGAATCTGTTTCTCGCTGAAATCTGAAAAGATTTCATTTTTTTATGCAGGTATGAGGAGGAACAGCCAAATATCCTCACCATTGCCCTCACTGTGAAGCCTTGAGTTCGGAGGAGCTCAATTTGCTCCCTTGTAATGTCAAGGGCAGGTCTCCCTCGTCTTCCTAAAATATGGAAGCAAACCAATTAAAGAATATCAGTAAATGAATAATTACAATAATGGGCTAGTGTCTTTAAACATGTCATAAAGCCTAGAAGTACAGATAAATGAGTTGGTTTGCCATACCACCTTCCTCTACCATATATATTTTAGTTATTCCACATTTGTTGTCTTCCCACACAATTAAGCCTAAAACTATTCAGATTATAGGACTAAGGCGTAAGCCACTAGCTGAAATCAGAGCAGTTATATGAATTTAAACCTTGTGGTGTTACAGGATGGCCGGGGTGAAGACCTACATAGATTTTCATGTTACAGTTAGTTGCTGTCATTTTCTAAATTCTGATCAGCTCAGATCTTCTGACCCACAAGCAGCTGTTTTCAGCAAGCCATTTGTGTCAAGGACTATGATTTAAAATGACAAATGAAATAAAATTTGTGCAGTTTTATTAATGGGAATTAATCCTGGAGCTTTCTTAATTAATAAAGCTTCGTACTGCCTATTAGAGGTTTTTAAACATGTTTACCCAATACACTTTTTAAATGTGGACAACTATTGAGTCAGAATAAGAGTCTTTAAATCTACAAAATGCCAAATTGTAAGGAGACCTAAACTTCATTGACATCAGGTCGAATCATCAAACATATCAAGTGGATAGGCTCCAATTGTCACAGGCTGACGATCTGCTCAAGTGGAATTCACGACGTCTTCAGACAAGTCCGTAGCCTATAATCCAGTAGCTATTTGTTAAAGCTTTTTTAAAAGAAAAAAACATCCAACTGAATGGATGATTTTAAAAAGGTATGCCTATAGTAATAATAATAAAATTACTATGCACACGGCGGTGCATTTTTAATTTTGGCATCCCTTTCCACTATAAAATCCGTTAAGTCTGTAACTGACAAACAGAAACAGTGAAATAATATTATAACTTACCTGAATGCAAACGACGTGCTGCATGGAAACCAGCGCGTAATGCGTTGGAAGCTGGGGGCGCAGTGATGATAGATCTGAGATCTGTGAGACTCTGAACTATATACCGCATAGTCTCGGCGCTAATAGTATCTTCAACTCTTCTCATTGTAGCAATAGAGATGTCGATAGCATGCACTTCTCTTTGACCCACAGATCCTTGGTGATATGCGCTTTCAATTGCAGTACATCGTCTTCTAATACGTCTCAGGACGGCATCCGCCATGTTTGTTTGTACTTCTGTGAAATATCCCACAATCCCTTAACCAATGAGCAAATCAGCCACATTTTGACAAACATTTCAGCCAATTATTTTAAAATAGGCAGCTTCATTGTACGCCCCCCCATTCCCGCCTCCTTAACATTTTGGGCTACTAGTTCAACTAGTAAACATTTTGAGCCTCACTAGTAAGTAAGTAGTAAGACAAAAACAAACCAACTAGTGTAACTAGTGGACATTTGGCCCTCACTAGTTGAACTAGTAAGGTCAAAAACACCCTCACTAGTGTAACTAGTAGACATTTTGGCTCTTACTAGTTCAACTAGTAAACACTTTGGGCCTCACTAGTTGAACTAGTAAGGTTGAAAATACCTAATTAGTGCAACTAGTGGACATTTTGGCTCCTACTAGCTGAACTAGTAAACATTTTGAGCCTCACTAGTGTGACTAGTAAGGTCAAAAACACCTTACTAGTGTAACTAGTGGACATTTTGGCCCTTACTAGTTCAACTAGTAAACATTTTGAGCCTCACTAGTTGAACTAGTAAGGCAAAAAAACCAACTAGTGTAACTAGTGGACTGCATGCAAATGAATCAGGCGGGACAATGACAAAATCCTGAGTCCTGATTGGTTGGCATTTGTAATTTTGAACTGAAGAGCAAATAGAAGGCCTCAATTTATGCTTCTGCTCCACCTCCTCATTAGCTTGTTTGCAACTAGTGTAACTAGTGGACATTTTGGCTCTTACTAGTTCTACTAGTAAACACTGTGAGCCTCACTAGTGTCACTTGTAAAGTCAAAAGACCCCAACTAGTGTAACTAGTGGACATTTTGGTTCTTACTAGTTCTACTAGTAAACGCTTTGAGCCTCACTAGTGTCACTAGTAAGGCCAAAATACCCCAACTAGTGTAACTAGTGGACGTTTTGGCTCCTACTAGTTCAACTAGTAAACATTTTGGACCTCACTAGTTGAACTAGTAAGATCAAAAAGATGCCAACTAGTGGATATTTTGGCTCCTACTAGTTCAACTAGTTGAAGAAAATTTGTGTAACTAGTTGAACTAGTAAAGAAGAGACATTTTTTAACTTCACTAGTACTACTAGTAGAATGAATGCAAACTTCACTAGTACTACTAGTGCATGCAAATGAAGCAGGTGGGACAAGGATTTTGATTGTCAGTATTCAAACTGTGTGGTGTACAGCCTTAAAGTTCCCACTCTGAATTATGATGAGCTAAACTATTTAGAAGCATTCTTTTATGGCATAAGAGGGTGATTTTAGCAGCTTAAACGACAAAAAGACACCAACTAGTGTCACTAGTAGACATTTTGACTCTTACTAGTTCAACTAGTGGACATTTTTAGCCTTACTAGTGTCACTAGTAAGGCCGAAAAATGCCAACTAGTGCAACTAGTGGACATTTCGGGCCTTACTAGTTCAACTAGTAAACATTTTGAGCCTTACTAGTATCACTAGTAAGGTCAAAAACACCTTACTAGTGTAACTAGTGGACATTTGGCCTCCACTAGTGTAACTAGTTAGAGCTTTTGCCGCTTACTAGTTAACTAGTAAGACGTTTGGCCTTACTAGTTCGGTCTAGATGTCCACTAGTGCGTCAAAAAGCCAACTAGTTGGAAATTTTGTCCTACTAGTGCGGCGCTCGGCTTTACTAGTACAGCGTTTGTTCGAACTAGTTGGACAAAAGTTGTACTAGTTGCTGAAAAAGACTTACTAGTAAGAGTTTTTGTTCAACTAGTACGACACAGTGGCGAACTAGTGCGCCTAGTACTGACAAAGACCGAACTAGTATAGGACAGTGTCGTCTGATATCAAGGATATCTAATAAATGCTCAAACGGCTTTCCATCATACCCCAACTAGTGTAAGTAGTGGACGTTTTGGCTCCTACTAGTTCAACTAGTAAACATTTTTGGCTCTTACTAGTTGAACTAGTAGACATTTTTAGCCCTACTAGTGTCACTAGTAAGGCCACAAAACGCCAACTAGTGCAACTAGTGGACATTTCGGGCCTTACTAGTTCAACTAGTAAACATTTTTAGCCTTACTAGTGTCACTAGTAAGGTCAAAAACACCTCACTAGTGCAACTAGTGGACATTTTGGGCCTTACTAGTTCAACTAGTAAACATTTTTGGCCTTACTAGTGTTACTAGTAAGACGTTTGGCCTTACTAGTTCGGTCTAGATGTCCACTAGTGCGTCAAAAAGCCGACTAGTTGGGAATTTTGTCCTACTAGTGCGGCGCTCGGCTTTACTAGTACGGCTTTTGTTCGAACTAGTTGGACAAAAGTTGTACTAGTTGCTGAAAAAGCCTTACTAGTAAGAGTTTTTGTTCAACTAGTACAACAGAGTGGCGAACTAGTGCGCCAAAATGTCCAACTAGTACTGGACACTGACGTTTGATATCAAGGATATCTAATAAATGCTCAAATGGCTTTCCATAGACTTACTAGTAAGAGTTTTTGTTCAACTAGTACGACACAGTGGTGAACTAGTGCGCCAAAATGTCCAACTAGTACTGACAAAGACCGAACTAGTATAGGACAGTGGCGTCTGATATCAAGGATATCTAATAAATGCCCAAATGGCTTTCCATAGGCCGCTCATACTGTTCACACAGGTCCTCTGGGATGAGATCTTCAAAACCTCATCCATGTATGATGCCGGGTCCACAAAGAGGTCCATCAAATCATCCACATACCCTTAGCAATATATGACATACACAAATACTTGGTTTACATTTCTTCATTTTTTTATATGTCTGTCACAAAACAATGACTGAGTCTTTTTTCAAATTTTGTGAAATTGAAATGTTACACAGAGAATTTATATTTTTCCTCAGTTTTATTTGTTTATTTTTACTTAATTTATTGTGCGTTGTGTTACGAAACTGAGGTGCAGTAGTAAATGCAACATGTACATAAGTTTTTGGGTGAAATTAATGGAATGTAACACTTCACTGGTTTGGCTCTGCATCCTCCCTTTCTGGCCTTTGGGAAGTGCACTTTGAAGAAAGGGTCTCCAGCAGATGTTTTTGCTTGTGGTCGGTCAGCATTTTCATTGTAGTATAGGGCAGCCAGGTAGAGTATAGAAGAGACAAATGTAAATAATAGCAAAGACTGTACACGTCATTAGTAAAATGTATATTTTACATCATAATACAATACTAATTAGTAATGACAGTATTTGCGATAATGTTTCATAAAACCTAATTAACTGAATGAATACGTGTGCCTTTTAGTCAATGATTATAAAAAGAGTCACTTGTATGACCAACACACCTGCTGCCAGCCGTTTCTTCTTGACCCAGGTTTGGTGCAGTGGATGTAGACACTGCATGGGGTCCTCGTGTGTGGATATCTTGCACATGATTTGGGGATGGAGGTCCATTTCCCCACTCTCTCTGGGCTGGTGGTAGATGATGCTGCAGTCTGGTAGATGTGGTCTTCTGATACTACATATATATCCACAATTACTACAAATGCGAGTTAAATATATTTGTTTTAAATAAAAGTTAATTTAAAGGACTTCAAATTGAGTGATCTGTTGCAGTGCAGCATGTCAAAATCAATATGTTAATCAAGCTGGAAACATACAATCTTTTAAAGTCTCACTGAATGACACTGTAACTGTAAGGACACAAATCCTCCTTTCTCATATGGGGAGAGAATGTTTCATATGTTTCTCTGACAAAATGTACAATCAAACGCAATATTGCCATGTGCCTAATGCATTTGTGGTAACACCTGCTATGTGTGTGGATAGGCCATTGCTACACTGCGCTTTCTGTAGGTAAACACTGATCACCCATACAGTCCACCCATGCTTTTGTGTGCTTTCCCTCTTGTTTGCACATGAACATGAGGAACTATACCTTCCTATATTTGACAAAAGTCATAGAAATGGGTGATGTTGCTTTCCCTCAGGAATTTCTGTATTTGTGGATGACTGTCTGTAACAATGCAACCCAGTCACACCACGTGCCTCCAACAATGGCAGGCTCCTCTTCACACCTTCTTTTTCCATGTGGTAACTTCAACAAACCTCATTGCTCTGTCCAAAAATATATATATATGTATATACATATTATTAAACCACTATGTTGACAAACAATGCAGATCTCATACACTACATATATCTTGATCTTATGGGTGGGACTGGATATTTGACCATTGTAATAAAAAAGTGCGGCTTGAGCTTACTACAGCAATGTACCTGGCTTCCTCTCACATCTATCTATCTATCTATCTATCTATCTATCTATCTATCTATCTATCTATCTATCTATCTATCTATCTATCTATCCCTCTCTCTCTTTGTAGGACACAGTAGCCTAGACAGCTGTAAAATAATATTTTTTTATGAACCCCAAGCAATAGGAAATGAGAACAATACATACCAATATTAAATTATAGGTACAACTACAAAAGTTAGTAGGAGTCGTAAGGCTCCAAACCTGTACTTCTGATGTGAGGCTGAAGAGACTGACAGGCAACATCCCTTGTTGCAGATAACTGTAGTAATGTGCTGGCCTGTGTGCAGGAAACAGTTTAGTTTACTCCAACACCATCTCAAATGTGTAGTTATGGCAACAGCTACAAATAGTGCAAAAGACGATTAATTTTATCAAGTATGGATGAAGAAACTGATCACACAGAACATTTGACTGAACATTTGAGTGTAACTTGTGTTGTGACATACCAAAAGCTTGTAAATTCAGTTCAAATTTCTGGTGCAAAAAGCCACATCAAACTTACCACTCTTGTTATTTATATGACGTCAAATGACGCTTAACATTCACACAATTTCTCTTGGACATTCTGACTGTCCCTCATTATTACATACTCCAACATTGCTCGGCCTCGGCCGTGTCACTAGTTATTTTATGATAACTACATTCAACTCACCTGTTCCTATCTGCACACCTGCCAACCATCAGCTCATCTTCTCAACAGTATATCTGCGGGGTATTCCAGAAAGCAGAGCTGTGTCTCAAATCGCGTACTTCCGTTAGTACACTTACATGCAGTACACTGTGTACACTATGTACTGATTTGTGTAGTGCGTTAATTTTGACAGGGTAGTGTCCCAAATCGAATACTGCTGTTGTGCGCTTACCGGAAATGACGATTAAATTATATATTATTATATTAAAAATGAATGAAAAATGAACGTGCTTTTACTTTTAGCCGTAACAATCGCAACCGCAGCCGCCATTATCATACGTTGGTGGTCCTCCCCTTCCGCTACGTGGCCAAGATGGCGACCATTGAGGGTGAGAAGTGTGCAGCGTTCCACACTTTACTCTGAGTTAAGCGCGTGCATGACAACTATAAAAAGCCATCATCAATGGAGTTCTATTTTTATTTAGGTGCAATCCCATGGGCACAAAGCGCACTTGGCAGCAGCTGAAAATGAAATATAAAAACATAGTTCAAACAGGTAAGGCATATTTTGCTTAGGCCTATAGGCTCATGATTTTACCTCACTTTGGTTTTAATCATATTTGACATATTAAACAAAGTAAATATCATTCGGTGGTTATTTCAACTTGCAGTAGCTTTAACCCCCAGCATAATGCAATTTTAACAAATGTCCTCTCACCTAATATCCTGCTTAGTAGATGAACATTTGAGTTTTATTCAGCTAACAGAAAGAAGGCAGAGGCACCACCACCTCTGACAGAGGCAGAAGAGCTGGCCCTGAGCCATAACACTCGGCGACGAGTGGCTAAAGGCATCCCTGGAGGGAGCTCATCTGAGCCAATCACCCCCCAGGACACAAGTGCCTACATAAGGTAGGTGTGTGTGTGTGTGTGTGTGTGTGTGTGTGTAAAAATGTATATTCCTTTTTTTGGGGTTTTTCATTTCTCCCAACAGTCACTGATGATGTTATCTGCCTTGTTGAGCCTCCTGCCACAACAGAACCCCTTGCATTTGTAAGTACTTTCAATACTCCAGAGATTTTGCCAAATATAGTAATTTAAAGTATACTGAAACAGGATGCTCTTCATCACAGGATGATGAAGACATGTCTGCTGCCACAGAGAGGGATTGAGGTATACATCTTCATATTATGTATGATAGCTACTGATAGTTCTCTCCCCATTAATTTTTTTACATGCTTGTGTGTAATTGAGTTTGAAATGTACATTGAAGTGATGAAAATAAATAATGAATGGAAAGACAACTTTCACATTCTTATCCTTTTTAATAGAGCATGACTGGACATTACCAGGAGGAGGGTCCATCAACCTCCACGGCACAGATTAACAGTGAGATGTTCAGTAAACTCCTGGTTAATTCTGCATGTAGACCTGTAAAATTGAATGCCATCCTTATGTTTTCCCAGTTACTGGGAGTTGTACCAAATGCATCTCAGGAAGAAAATGGCAAATAATGACCTAGAGATGGTGTACTTGGAAAGGCAGATTAGAAAGGCAGATCTTGAAACTGAATTACTGGAATGCCAGTTAGAGGTGGGTGCATGGTCACAGGTGAATAGTTAGTTATATAATATACAACAACAATATAATATACAACAACAATATAAAAATACTAATTGTTGCTTTTGTATTTGTAAGAAATAAAGAAGACCAAATGAAATGTGAATGATTTGTCTTCATTTCACTGCTGGGGGTGGTTCAATTCAATTCAATTCAGTTTTATTTATATAGCGCCATATCATAACAAAGTTATCTCAGGGCACTTTTTCTAGTAGAGCAAGTCTAGACCGACTCTTTATATTTACAGAGACCCAACATTTCCCACCATGAGCAGCACCAGGAGACAGTGGCAAGGAAAAACTCCCTTTAACAGGTAGAAACCTCGAGCAGAACCAGGCTCTAGGTGGGCGGTCATCTGCCTCGACCGGTTGGGTTGAAAGGGGAGGGGGGGAGCAGGAGAGAGAGAGCAGGAGGATAGAGAACATACAGCAGCACAATAAAGTTCCACAGAGATGTAACGCAATGGCCGCGGCAATGGCATGGCTGTCAACACCAACAGAAACAATACTAAGAGCAATATTACAGCAGCAGTACTAATAATAATAATAATAATAATAATAATAATAATAATAACAGCAGCTGCAGAGGAGGAGCACAGGGGCAGCAGGTGGCCTGCAACCATAGATCCAGACTCTACAGCTCCGGAGGCAGAAACACCTGCAGAAAGCAACAGAAGGAGAGAGAAAGCACACAACCACGGGAAGAAGTTGAATTAGTAACGAGCATTGATGGGATATGAGGGTGTACAGATGGAGAGGAAGAGGGAGGAGAGAGGAGCTCA
>VMKM01002755.1:0-58616 GCA_008360985.2 Macquaria ambigua | reverse complement strand
ATCTCTGTAGGGATCCTTTGCATAATGTTGTCAGAAACTTAGAATAACAATCTGAGCCTGTCAGTGGCAAAAAGGTACTTTTAGTGGATGTACATTGATAGATTCACTTGCCTGCAAGGATTACGTTGCAACCATTGCAACCCGTTCGTGGCTGACCCCAAATTTAGACACCAAAATATATAAAAATAGGGCCCAGGTTTAAAATGACCCTTTAAACCGGTTTGAGGATTAGGATTTGTGGTTCCTGTCATCAGTGTCCAAAATATTTACAAAGGAAGCTGGTCAGTAAAATGTTGTAAAAGAGTTCATGGGATTCTGTGTTTCATAGACTCATTTGGGTTCCTGTTGAATAGAGGCATTGTTTTATTTCAATATGATTGACCAGGAACCCAACAGGGACTGCACATACTGATGGTGATGTGAGGGTGAAGTCTACTGAACTGAAGTTGAACGTTGATGTTGTAAAAACTAATATGTTAAAGAAAAACAAAAGTAAACTTTCTTACGAGGGTTTTGAACATTGAAATGTCATGTATTCTGTCAAGAGTGTTCAGCATTCAACTAAATAAATTGTTTAAGTTGTGGCAGACATATGTGTTTTATATTGTGTTAATTCAACTTAAAAGGTTTAAGGCAATCGGTTTCCTCAAATGAACTGAGTAGCCACAACAAAGTTTGAAGTTGTCACAACTAGAATGTAATAATTTGCTTTTGTGGAAGAAAACTAAGTTAATGAAACTTAAGTGGTAACATTGGTCTAAAGAAGATGCATTTAAGTTAGTCTTACTCAATTCAGATAAATTCTATTAACACATTTTAATAAGTTTGAAAAAATGCTACATATGAGTTCAGAGTACTTCATAGTTTTAAGTTAAATGAACTGAATGGAATTAGTACTATTAACTGTATTTACCTTAACAATATATATTTGAGTTGCTTGTACTTAAATCATTTGTCATGCTTAAATTGTTTGAGTTAATAAACTTAAATGGTTTAAGGCAATCGGTTTCCTCAAATAGTTTGAGTTGAACTAACTCATCGGGTTTTACAGTGCACTGCTCCTTTTAATCTAATTGCTTTACATGTCTGTAGGTTCATCTTTTTCTTTTTTGCTCACTATGCAATGCAGTTTGTGTGCATTGTGTTTTTTACTCCACTTGGTAAAACTTAATTGTTTATAAGATGTTACATCAGATCTTATGATCTATTCTCCAGCATGCTTTGTCAAAGATGATATAAATATAATCTAATAAAATCTAGCCACAGCAAACCCACCTACCAAGACACCACTACACCACTGCAAATAATGATAACAAGACGTCCTCACTCCTAAATGACAGCTTTAAAATTTCTCTTGATTTCTCAGACGATGCCTCTTCTCATCAGTGTGTTGGTGTGGTTTGATCAGATTTGATTGACTCTAAACTCTGATTGGTGCACGGAATGTGACATCACCTTTTTCTAACTAAACCCCACCCACTTCAAACCAGAGCTCAGACAAAAAAGCACAGAAAGATAGTTTTCATGAGAAATAACCAAAACTCTTCTGACTTTGACAGAACATGTTTTGTTATGTAGGGCACAATCACTAATAGTAAGATGTTGAGTAAAAAAATTATCAGGGCCTTTAAGGTAAACCACAATTGACTGTTGGTGCAAGATGGGGCACGAATTTAAGAGTCTCATGTCAAAGTCAAAAACTTTGTTTGGGCATCTAGCACCCTGACCTTCACACCTTAATGTCCACCACTATAAAAAGAAAAATCTACTTCCAGCTCTGGCACTTGACGTAAACATAGGTATTTTTAAGCTGTTAGAGCAACCACAAATGCTGTTGTTTCTTTGGAAAGGACAGTGATAAATCAGGCAATATTACGCACTGAAGTCTGTGGCACTGACGTTTCAGGCATGGAGGGCTGCCACAAAGAATCAACATAGCAAAAACAATGTCCCTGAAATGTGTGAGTCTGAGTTCACAGTGTGTGCAAAGAGGTATTTGATATGAAAGAAAACATATCAGTGTTTCCACACTGTCAAACACCTGAATGTTCTCCTGGCCATAAATCTGGCTAGTGAAGCACACTGTCCACAATTGGAAGACACCAAGCCTGCAGCACTTAAAGCCTTAAAGAAAATGACACTTTTTCAAAGGATGTTTCTGATTGCAATCTATGTTACAGGCTTGTGATTCACCACAAATGGCCTGCAATTTTTGAATACCAGAAAACCCTCAAATCCTCATTTGACAGTCTCAAATCTGTGCAAATCAGCAACCTAAAATCACTGACGTCTACAGAAAAACACTGCTCTGCTTGGTCTTCACATCCTCTAGTGCTACCTTTCCTATTTACTGAAAAACTACTCAAATACTCCTCTCTTTCATGATTCACTCCTTTGGGTGTGTAGTAAACAGCTCTGCTGTCAGCTTCACCAAAAGACACACAAGAGAAGAGGCAGAAAAAGCTGACAACAAGCTTCCAAGAGAAGTCTTACAGGAGGTCTTTGACCAATAACACTGGCAGAGTTTTAAGTCACAACACAGATGAGGTTGATGCATTCGAGTGTTTTGTGTGTTCTGCTGCAGTTAAGCGTCTTTTAATTTGGTCAGACTTGTTTCACGGTTAATAAGCGCTATTGATTTTGTCAGAACTGTGAGGGGAAGAAAGATAAACTCAATTTGTACTAATAGCCTGACAACACTGGGTTGTCAGGATCTTGCTTTTGCTGGGATGTGCTTTTTAAGATGTCTTCTACTTCAAATCTTTACTGTGTGCCATTTAGCCCGACAAGAAATGAATAGCAGCAGTAAGAGTCAGAAGAACAGGCAAGAGAATGATAACTTCTTTTTAACAAGCATCAATTGAAACACTTGACTTGCATGGCAGCTCTGTTGTAATCTGTGTGTGAATTGGTGAATATCAGGCCAACTGTAAAGCACTTTGTCCATTAAGAATGAAAAGCGCTATATAAGTGCAGTCCATTTACCATTTTGTACTGCTTTCTATGGAAGCAGTATAGGAAGTTAATAGTCCTATGGGGGACTGTGTTAAAATAATGTAAACTTGAAAATGAAATACCACAATAGCATTATACTTTTTACACATAATTATCAGTTTGCATTTGCACATACATGTATGGGCGTTCTATGACCATATTAAAATGAAAATGGAAAAGCTGTTTGACATTTAATTTTCAACGTCGTACCCCGCTGTACAGTGGCCCACCACCTGCAGGGATAGGCATCGGGGTTGGGTGCAATGTAAGGCAAGGGCAACGACATTCGGCGTCGCAGACGTGGAACGTCAGCTCTCTGGCGGGGAAAGAGCCGGAGCTGGTGCGGGAGGTGGAGCGGTACCAGCTAGACATAGTTGGGCTCACCTCTACACATATCTCAGGATCTGGAACCAAACTCCTGGAGAGGGGCTGGACTCTCTTCTTTTCCGGAGTTGCCCAGGATGAGAGGCGCCGGGCGGGTGTGGGGATACTCACAAGCCCCCGGCTGAGCGCCGCTGTGTTGGAGTTTTCCCCGGGGAATGAGAGGGTCGCCTCAATGCGACGTAAAGTTGCAGAGAGGAAGGCTCTGACTGTTGTTTGTGCTTATGCACCAAACAGCAGTTCGGAGTACCTGGCCTCTTGGAGTTCCTGGGTGGCGTCCTGGAAGGGACTGGGAGGAATGGCCTCCCCGATCTGAACCCGAGTGGTGCTTTGTTGTTGGACTTCTGTGCTAGCCATGGACTGGCCATAAAGAACACCATGTTTGAGCATAGGGTGGTTCATAAGTGTACTTGGTACCAGAACACCTTAGGCCGCAGGTCGATGATCGACTTTGTGGTCGTATCGTCAGATCTGCGGCCGTATGTCTTGGACACTCGGGTGAAGAGAGGGGCAGAGCTGTCAACTGATCACCACTTGGTGGTGAGTTGGATAAGATGGCAGGGACGGCTGCCGGACAGACCTGGCAAACCTAAACGTGTAGTGAGGGTGAACTGGGAACGTCTGGTAGAGGGCCCTGTCCGCGAGACCTTCAACTCCCACCTCCGGAAGAATTTCTCGCGCATCCCCGGGGAGGTTGGGGACATGGAATCAGAGTGGGACATGTTCAAAACCTTCATTGCTGAGGTGGCCGCTAGGAGCTGTGGTCAGAAGGTCGTCGGTGCCTGTCGAGGCGGCAACCTTAGAAGCCGCTGGTGGACACCGGCGGTAAAGGAAGCCGTTAAGCTGAAGAAGGAGGCTTTTCGGGCTTGGCTAGCCCAGAGGTCTCCTGAAGCTGCGGACAGGTACCAGGAGGCCAGAAGGACAGCGGCCTCGGTGGTCGCCAAAGCAAAAACCCGGGTGTGGGAGGAGTTTGGGGAGGCTATGGAGAAGGACTTTCGGTTGGCCTCAAGGAAGTTCTGGCAAACCGTTAGACGACTCAGGAAGGGAAAGCAGGGGAGGAGAGCTGCTAACCCGGACTGGGGATGTTGTCGAGCAGTGGAAAGAGCACTTTGAGGAACCCCTGAACCCGACCAACATGTCCTCAGTGGAGGAGGCAGAGTTTGAAGACTCGGGGGAAGACTCACCCATATCCCTGGCAGAAGTCTCCAAGGTAGTCAAAGAGCTTCTTGGTGGCAAGGCGCCAGGTGTGGATGAGATTCACCCTGAGATGCTGAAGGCTCTGGACATTGTTGGGCTGTCTTGGCTGACACGCCTCTTCAGTGTCGCATGGAGGTCGGGGACAGTGCCTGTGGAGTGCCAGACCGGAGTGGTGGTTCCCGTCTTCAAAAAGGGGGACCGGAGGGTGTGCTCCAATTACCGGGGTATCACACTGCTCAGCCTCCCCGGGAAAGTTTATTCCAGAGTGCTGGAAAGGAGACTACGACCGATTGTCGAACCTCGGATCCAGGAGGAGCAATGTGGATTCCGTCCTGGCCGTGGCACAGTGGACCAGCTCTTTACTCTTGCAGGGCTGCTGAGGGGTTCATGGGAGTTTGCCCATCCAGTCTACATGTGTTTTGTCGACTTGGAGAAAGCTTTCGACCGGGTGCCCCGGGGGGTCCTGTGGGGGGTACTGCGGGAGTATGGGGTACCGGGGTCGCTGCTACAAGCCATCCGGTCTCTATATAACCAAAGTGAGTGCTGTGTCCGCATTCTCGGCACAAAGTCAAACACGTTCCAAGTGGGTGTTGGACTCCACCAGGGCTGCCCCTTGTCACCAATTCTGTTTGTGATATTCATGGACAGGATTTCAAGGCACAGCCGGGGGGAGGAGAGTGTCCGGTTTGGTGGCCTCAGAATAGCATCTCTGCTCTTTGCGGATGATGTGGTTCTGTTGGCTTCATCGGGCTGTGACCTTCAGCATGCACTAGGGCGGTTTGCAGCCGAGTGTGAAGCGGCTGGGATGAGAGTCAGCACCTCCAAGTCCAAGGCCATGGTTCTCAGCCGGAAAACGGCGGACTGCCCCCTTTGGGTTGGAGGTAAGTTACTGCCCCAGACGGGGGAGTTCAAGTATCTCGGGGTCTTTTTCACGAGTGATGGTAAGATGGAGCGTGAGATGGACAGGCGGATCGGTGCAGCATTAGCAGTAATGTGGGCGTTGTACCGGACCGTGGTGGTGAAGAGGGAGCTGAGCCGGAAGGCAAAGCTTTCGATTTACCAGTCGATCTACGTTCCAACCCTCACCTATGGTCATGAGCTTTGGGTAGTGACCAAAAGAATGACATCGCGGATACAAGCGGCCGAAATTAGTTTCCTCTGCAGGGTGGCTGGGCTCACGCTTAGAGATAGGGAAAAGAGCTTGGACATCCGGAGGGAGCTCGGAGTAGAGCCGCTGCTCCTTCGCATCGAAAGGAGCCAGTTGAGGTGGTTCGGGCATCTGATTAGGATGCCTCCTGGACGCCTCCCTTTAGAGGTTTTCCAGGCATGTACAACTGGTAGGAGGCCCCGGGGCAGACCCAGAACACGCTGGAGGGATTATATATCTCATCTGGCCTGGGAACGCCTTGGGGTCCCCCAGGAGGAGCTGGAAAGCGTTGCCGGGGAGAGGGATGTCTGGACAACCCTGCTTAACCTGCTGCCACTGCGACCCAGCCCCGGATAAGCGGAAGAAAATGGATGGATGGATGGATAATTCAAATTTGAAAAAGACCAGCCATTCGTACTAGCTCTGGCATTACATCAGAAAGGCTGCAAAATAATGATGCTTTATGATTTGCAATTTTTATTTTGAAATAACATCAGTACTGCACATAAAAAACAAAACTAAAAAAAGATACAGCCCATTTCCAAACCTTTCCCCACCTAACTCAAACACAGAGACACGAGGAGCCAATCAAAATACAGAGTAGTTTTCTTAGAAGTACAGCAAAATAGAAAAAATAATCAATCATAATAATCAATATACATGGCCCACTTAAGGGAGCATTTTCCTGTCCTGGCACACATCCTGTATGACATTCTTTCATCTGGGTCCAATCCATCAGTGATTGTGATAAAGCAGATAATCTCCTAAATCATAAAGTTTTGGACAGAATACAAACTGCACAGCTATGACGTTTACAATATAACAGTGAATCTTCTTCCAGAACTGACTGATATTGGAGCATGTCCACAGTGCATGTACAAGCATCTCCCCTACACTTCCAGCAGGCTGCAGAATCTTTTAGACCAAGTCTATATAACATACTAGGGGTCCAGTAGTAACAATGTAAATTTTTGAAATGTATGAGGCTTACTCTTAAATCTTTTGTCATTATTTGTGAGAATTTTGTCCCATTTCTGTTCATCAAATGACACACTCAAATCTCTTTCTGCAATCAACATTTTTATCAATTTGTTGTGCAGTTCCTGAACCTTTTGTTGGTAACCCCTGCAGATTCACTGACACAACGTGAACCATTGAATCCAACCTCCAAGTGAGGGAAAATAAAGGGCATCTTTACCAGTTGTCACAGCTGGTGTGAGCGGAACAACTGGGACAGGACCCAAATGCTGACAACTAGGCAGAATGGTACAGTTTGGGAATTTATTGACACAAAGAAAGTATATACAAGCTTACAGGCAGGTACAGGTAGAGAGGCAGGCACAGCTCCAGATTAAGGTTAAAGGAGCAGATATTCTGGCAGCAAGTGAATGGAAAAAGAGCTGGTTAAATATCTGCAGAGCTGATGAGGAAAGTGGGAACAGGTGAGCAGGTGCGTGGGGAAGGTCAGGTGACTGGGACCGGAGGGAATCCTGTGTATTGTCTAAGGCAGTGATTCTCAAGCAGTTACCAAGGAGGTACATGGAAAGATTGCGGACTAGTTTAGGTAATTTGAAAAATATGATTTGACACATTTGTGTTTAGATTGGTGTGATGCAGATCTTTAGTATACTTATTGTCACAAAAGCCTACCAACTATGGTAGTCTGACTGCATACCTCAGTTTTTCACCGACCTGTAAGTGAAATGTGAAAGGATCACTTCTAATACCAAACACATTTACATCAAGTTCTAAATACAGCTTTCAATCACTTATAGTTGATTTTTTAGGTTTTCCCATGAGGACATAGATGTATGGCTGCTGACCCACTCTCATGGAGCCCCAATTAAAACTGTGACACCTGCACAAAAGTAAATCACTGACTTGTGAGGAAAAAGGAACATCCAGCAAGCTTAGGACTCACTGTACATTTGTGAGGTGGCCAATGAATCCACCCCCTCTTGACTCCAGCGAGATGCTTATGTTGCTCTGTGTCTGCTGGATGTGTAATCAGGGGAATGGCTTGCTAACACATAATGTGAAGCAACAACTTCACAAGACTAGTGGTCAAAAATGGTTTCATGCTATTACTTACGTTTTTAACTGAATGCACACTTAAACAAGTCTCCCTTGTAAAAGAGATCCTTGATCTCAGTGGGTTAACGTGGTTAAATAAAGGCTAAATAAAAAATAAAAATAAAACACCCACACTTCCTCCTATAATTGCATATGCTCTGTATTTACTATTGCTTCAAACTGCAGTTCATCTGCACTACTTACAACAGCTGTAATTGGTAGTTAATGTGATTTATCCACTTTAATCACAACAGCTGCAATGGCCACATCACTAGCTGGGGCATTTCTAAGTTTGGTAATGGCTGTGTCAAGTGAATGGCATGTTTTCACGTGGCTTACACTAGATCCCAGGACTGAAGGATGGCAGATTGATGACAGACCTTGTTTTCCTCCCCTGTGTGCTCCTTATGGTCGGCAGCACTGTAGAAACAAGCCTGCTAGAAGCAATGTTTTAAAAACATATGGGCACATTTCATAACTTCTGTTTATTCCAGACCTAATTATGAATTGGAGAACATAATGTCTCTAAAACCATGCAAGTCTTAAACATGGGTATCTTTCCCATCTCTACCATCCATCCCATATGACAACAGAACGTCATCACCTACCATCTTTCCTTATTCCAAAACTCTTTATAGGTTTATCTCATTGATAACAGCCTCACTGTTTATTGTTCACTCTCTCCTTTTACTGTTGCCCTTTTGTGTGGAAATCTACTTGTGCTGTGTGCAGCATTAAATAACATCACGGTTGCTCATGGCATGATTGGGGAAAGGCCGGTTATTGACCAACTTCTTTATTAAAATAACATGAGTTTGTTTGTTTGCACGGTGATACACCAGTTGATCTTCTGTTGTATTTCTGACAAAGTAGCTGCTCAACAAGTATTTGCTGCCCCCAGAATTCCCCCAGAATTCAGAATCCTGTAGAAGTAAACTACTCTTGCAGTTACCACAGTAACCACGGGTGTTGCCAAATCAATCCGACCTGAAATCTTAAGGATTATAACTTTAAAGTGCAACCACTATGGGACTGTGCCAGCAGGGGTTGCTACTAGCAACAGACTGTTAACCTGAAACCTACAGCTGTCATCATAATGACATTTAAAAAACTTTTATCAGCACTGTGGTAAATTCACTTTGAATTAATTTACTAAAAATTGAAATTAAAGTAGAAATTCACATAACTGAATCCATTTCCTCAATGGTGAGTCCATGCAAAACCTTTGGGCTACATACAGAGCAAAGCAGTGTGAATTCAAATTTAAAAAATAAAAAGCATATCCATATCCCACTAGCATAGTCCACCATATCGGACGTGCCCAGAATATCTCCACGAGGAGGCTTTGGGAAAGCATCCTGATGACAGGCCTGCAGCCAGTCTTCATTAGAACTATTCTCTTCTGAAGAGATAGTTCTAATGAAAACTGCTCACAGTGTGTTCTGCTGATGATCCAAAGTAATGGAGACATTTTATGCTGGAATGGCACATAGCTGCTGAGTTTTTATGGTGTAATTTCTCAGTTCTCTGAGCAGCACTGGCGGTATATGGTGGTATACGTCTCTAGACCATGGCACAGAAAAGCTGTCTGACAAACTGGATGAGAGAATATGTTTTTTTTTGTTTGTTTTTTTGGGTTATTGGGTAAAATCAATTTTTTAAGAATTAACACAATATTCTGTATCATATTTCATTTCTTTGCACAGTTCAGCCTTGGTTTTACATTATATGGAACCCCTTCTGTCCAGATGTCAGAAAACTATATAATCTATATAATCCAGACCACTGAATGCTCACAGTTTAGGACTTATTTTGGATACATGGATACTGTTACATTCACTGAATTAAAAAAATATATAATTTTAGTGAACACTCTTTGTTTCTTTGTGCTTCTAATTTCCACACAAAAACACCAATGTAATTGTTTTTTTTCTCCACTGTATTAGAAACCTTTTCTGTTGTAGCAACTGTTTTTTTTCTCCCTACCTCTCAAAAGTCATAAGCTCCCACTGCTTTCAACATTTATCAAAAACAGCTTGCAGAGAAATATTGCTGTCTTGACTAACATAATGCATTATGTCAAGCAGTACGTGCATGTACAGTTTTTCCTGACATTACTTTATCACTTGGGGGTACTTTTTGGGGTGTGTTGCCTTGAGGCAACACTGTACCATAATGGTAAGTAATGAAAAAAGAGAGTTATTGCTTCAAATTTGAACAAAATGTATTTAAAAACACATGGAAAATACTCAATAGCCTCAACAGGTTAAAAAGCATGCCACTTAAAATGTTAAAAATAACTCTTTTCATAAGATTACATGCCTGAATGTTGCCTGCAGGCAACATTGTACCATTGTGGAACAACCTATTGGAATGAATGCGTCGAAGAGTCTCAGACTCTCTGCTTATGGAAAGAGGAACTGAAAAACAAACAAATGTCCTAAGCATGCTATGCAAATAACAAGAAAATGCAATAATTGGGAGTGCTAGTTCTACCTTCTTCCTTGAAGAGTCATAGAATGATGTTAAGTTCATTCTGTAAATGGAGGAAACGTGTGGAAAATATAAGCATGTACTCTGCAAAGAAGACTCGCAAAGTTCACTGTAATAGTAATAGACTATAGCCTACAATGTACAGTAATAGCCTGAACTTTACTACAACTTTAACATCAAATTTATCTAGGTTAAATTGTAGAGATAAAAAGAAAATTATGATGACTGGTATGCTTTTGAACAGGTTATATACCTAAATACACAATACCACAATGTCATGGTGTCATGGTGAATCCATAATGGTACGGTGTTGCCTCAAGGCAACATTTGCATTTTAACAAATTTCCATTACTTAATTAGCAAATAAAGTACATTCAACTATTAGAAATTAAGCTTTACTCGCCAATTATTGTGAATCAATTTTTTTCCAGACTGAAAAAGGCCAGGAAAAGACGTTTTCAGACAATCTTTGTGGAGAGAAATGATTGAGCTGATCCTTGCGGGACAGTCTGCAAAAAAGGTTTTCAGCATGGCCTCCAGAGAGTCATGTGACAGATTCAAACACTGCTATTGGTTCCTTATGGTCCTGGCTCTTTTTCAAAGTATTGCATCATAACTGGGGATGTATTTTGTGAATGTAAAAGGCCAAAAATGGGTATGTTGCCTACAGGCAACATCATACCATAGAGGGTTAAAGCTCAGTTGGTTCAGTGGCCAAAATGGTGCTTAAAATGTGAAGTGATAAAACTAAATAATATGTGACATTCCAAATCAGCCTCAATTAATGTTTGGATCTTTCCCTTGATGGAGTCGAAACATTTTCTTGGGAGGATGGTTTGATGAGAGAATGAGGAGAAGGTCACATCTACGGGCAAGAATGTTATTAATGTTTGACATTGTTTGAAAAGGGCTGACTGGAGGCTGAAAGGGACACTGTGAAAATGGCACACCGTACATGATAAGATCGATGGTTCATTGTGGATGTGTGGCCGTCTGCACTGTCAGGGTCTTACAAATATGTAGTGGTGCCATACTGCACTACACCAAACCCGGCTCTCCTGATAGACAGATAGAAGCCAAATCTCCAGACAGAAGATTAAGAACAAAGATTCTGGGAAGATTGGGTAGAAGCAAGAGTTGTAAGTCCACCAGTATACATTTTAAAATCAAGGTGTGAGGAAGACATAATGAGACTAGGCATCCATTTAGTTGTGAAGTGTTTTTTATATACTGTACAAAATTAGGAAGGGACTGCGACTTCCCGACCAGATGTCAGTACATGCGGCTCAGCTTACTGCAAACACGTGGGCACTCAGAGGGCACTAAGCCAAATGAAGGAGTGATATGCAGTGAGCCGAAGCAACCTCTATCACATTAAATGAAGGAAAAACCAAAAATGAGACCAAGTGTTATTGACAACATAGAAAATTCATAAAGTTTCTGCAAAGTGGGCTTGATGTGGGAGAAGAAGGAACGAGGAAGCAGATGAAAGAACTAAAAAGGCAATTTCAAGTGAAGCAATTTAGATTTCACTCCACCAGAATGCTAAAACCTCATAAAGCTGTAGCAGACGGCATGAGAGAGTGAGGAAAATGGCAGGTCATACTAAATGTTGATACACTCATGTATAAAGATAACAGCAAAGCAAAGATAACAAGACTGAGATTAGGTTACTGAGCTCAGATGAGGACTGGCTCTGATTGATAAACACCCGGACTGAAAATGTGAGCTTGAGACTGTGACGCATGTTCTTTTGATACGAAAAATAATCAGCAAACAAAGGCAGCAGTTGTATGAGCATCTTTCATAACTCGGAAAGTTCTTAATTGGCCGACTCCATAGATGCCTGGAGGAAAACTAAGATGCTGCTGGATGGATAACCGGAATACGAGCAAAAATTGCTGAAGCAGAAATGATGGTCCCCAAAATAAGGACAGCAATATGTCATTGCTGCATCTGGCCTGCCAGAACAAATGAAGCAGAAGAAGATGATGGAGAGGAAGAGTAGCAGTGGCATGTTGTCCAAGATCACAGCAGATGTCTTTCAATACGCAACAAGGTTTCGATGGGAGAAAAGACAAATCGTGTAGTGACAAAACCACTGATAATACTTCTAACAAAATCTACACACTACAGTTTTTCTAATACTGGTATTTCATTCATAACTTTTACTAGGCATACATTACAACTGTAGTCTGTTTTAATCTCTGGCACAAGAATTTCCTTCGGGATAAATAAAGGTCTATCTTATCTTAAACTATGAATTCAAAATGTCAAAAACTGTTTTGACACTTCCTCACACACACATTAATAATTTCTGAGAAAACTCTATCGAGCGTTAGTTTTCTAGTTTTCATTATCTGCTATACCTTTAGTAACCTATCTCATGCTCACATTAGTACACAGGCGGCTCCTCACTCTGCGCACATGAAGCAATATTTCACTGACAAATCCTCCCGACCTTCTCCAGGGAGTGCAGAACATGTTTAAGATGCAAGATCTTACTAATGTTGTGCAGCACACAAGCATTAATGCACGTTTTCTGGTTTTGTTTACAACAGTTGCCAAACTCCCCAGGATGTATTCATGCTCCTGTGGAGGGGTAGAGCATGGACACACACACACACACACACACACACACCACACACACACACTGCGTAATCTTGTTTCCTCCACCTTCAGCCAACGAATCCCATGTTTTGATTTACACTTAGCTCAGAATAGACTATGTCACTGTATTTATTGTCCTCAGCTCCCAAACCAATCACTTTACAAGTGCATAAATACCTCAGGCCTCTTCTGAAGCCTATTAATGACCCACAAACCATGTCATAGTCACATCCAATTTTCCTAACAGAGACGTGAGAGGACTCCAAATGAGGGGCAGCAGGGCCATCTAGTGGTTCGAAGTGAAAACGACCTGTTTGAGGCTTTTAAAACTGCCAGTAATTTGAAAGGGAGTCATGGATTCATTTGTAGCTAAGTAGAAACACCTGTTGCTCATTGTCTGCTCCTCATACGCCCACAAACTAGCGATGGCTACTGCCTGTCGACATAGGACACGCCAAAGCATTTTGCAATTTAGCCTAATGGCAAAAAAAGACAAACACTTAAAAAATGTATTTGGGCAGAGGATACAAATAAGCATCCTCTTAATTTGCGCTCTTTACGTTTGTCTCCTACAGTTATTCTAAACCCCAGGGACACTATATGAATAGCTTTTTTGTGAGTTAATATTTCAAAAACATCAAACCATTCTTTTCAATTCTTCAATGTGTGCTGATTTTCTTTCTTTTCTATTTTCTTTTCATTGCTGTGTTTGATAATGGGTGCTGTCCAGTCTCCCACCACACAAATTCCCACCAACCTCGACTCGAGAGAAGACAATTAACAGATTTGGATCAAACGTCACCAGGGAAGCACTTGTAGGGGAGATAATATCAGCTAGGGACTATCAATTATCAGATCAGATTTTTCACCAGCTTGACTGACACCTGCGGCGCAGTCGCAACTCCACGGTGAGCGTCACAGACTGGGTGAAGATGCTCTCACAGGCTCATCAGCCGCTCACAGAGGAGCGGCTTTATTGTCTTTGAAGGCACAGCGCGCACTGGTCTGGTCGTATAGTGACACAAAATGCTTGTGCTGTACAGGATTTATCTAAAATAGGATATCTGCAATCACCCAAAGAGTAGGCTATAAGAAGGGATTTTGGATGCAGGATGCTTCAGATGCATTTTATTTTGGGCAGCAGTCACTTGATAATACTTCTTAACTTGGATATACTTTGAATCTTACCAATGGATTTCTTTAACGATTCTAATTTTTCCTTTGGAGATACTAATTCTACAACGACAGGTAGGTTGCGCAACGAGCACGACAGCAATATAATCCAGTTACAACAACATCGTGTCACACCTCGTTTTTAAGCATCATAACTGCATTCAACATGTTATTAAAACAGAAAAAAATCAAAGTAATTGTTTTCTTTTTTTCTTACATCTCCCAAAGTTGTCTTGTATCCCTTTTTTTCTTCATACAAGATTATATATCCTAGAGCACAAATTCAGACTGCAGTAAATCCCCTTCACAGCCTGATAAACTTTGCCACTGCTGAAAGCTATATTATGATTTTCTACCAAGTGGTTATTGCACATCATTTTAGTGTGCACTGACTGGGTTTGGTAAGATTTGTTTTTTTTTTTTTTTTTTTTTGACATTTATGTGGGTTTCTTTGTGTTTTAAATGTACACATTACATATCCATTATAACCTATTTTAAAGTCTATTCTGCTAACAAATCATTACAAAAATCCTTTGACCCCCATCATCATCTGTCTTTGCTTCGTGCTGCAGTTGAAAAGAGCCAAGGCATGCGCACACACACACACACACACACACACACACACACACACACACACACACAAATCAATAATTTCAACAATGAAATTAACAGCCTAAAAGCAAGATAGAGTAGATTTACAAGTGCTCAGTGTAGGGTCTAATAGATCTGCCTACATAATAATTCCCTGAAAACCAGTATTGTTAATACTATTATTATACTATATTACTATATACTATTGCTAATACATTGTGACATGACTGCATTACATACTGATACAATATAAGATTTCATATCATACAACATAGATTCAATACATTGTACAATATTTTTTGCTTTGTATTCAACTACTGCTCCCTCCTCTTCTTGTCTCCAGCTGTAGATGGGACCCTTCATTGCAGTGCCATCCTCCCCGTCATCTTTGGCATCATCTGCTTTCTGGGTATCATGGGGAACTGTATTGTCATCTACACCATCATGAAGAAGACCAAGTGCCGTGCCAAGCAAACTGTTCCAGACATCTTTATCTTAAACTTGTCGATTGTTGATCTCCTGTTTCTCCTTGGGATGCCATTCCTCATCCACCAGTTGCTGGGCAACGGTACCTGGCACTTTGGAGCCGCAATGTGTACGGTCATCACTGCGCTCGACTCTAATAGCCAGATTGTCAGTACTTACATCCTCACTGCAATGACCCTCGACCGTTACTTGGCTACAGTCCATCCCATCCGCTTCAACTACATCCGCACACCTTGTGTGGCAGCGCTGGTCATAGGCCTGGTGTGGGGTCTGTCCTTACTCACCATCATCCCTGTGTGGATGTACGCAGGCCTGATGCCTCTCCCAGATGGCCTGGTGGCCTGTGCTCTCCTTCTGCCCGACCCAGTCACTGACACATACTGGTTTACGCTTTACCAGTTCTTCTTGGCATTTGCTATACCTTTGGTCATCATCTGCCTGGTGTTCTTCAAGATCCTCCAGCACATGTCCACCAGCGTAGCACCACTGCCTCCACGGAGTTTGAGGGTGCGCACCAGGAAGGTGACCCGGATGGCAGTGGCCATCTGCCTGGCTTTCTTCATCTGCTGGGCCCCTTACTACATCCTTCAACTGGTCCACCTAGGGGTGCAGAAGCCAAGCATAGCTTTCTCCTATGCCTACAACATAGCCATTAGCATGGGATACGCTAACAGTTGCATCAACCCATTCCTCTACATTATCCTCAGTGAGACCTTCAAGAGGCAATTTCTCAGGGCTGTACGCCCGGTTAATAGAAAGTTCCGTGTGAACCCGAGCACCACCGATGGTGGAAGTGTGAGTGTGAGAATGGTACCTGAAGGGGCTCAGCAGGAGCCAGCGCCTGAGGAGATGATGCCATCCAATGTGGCCCCACAATGAATAAGAATCAGTGAATAAGAATCAAAATTACTTATCACTGTGTATCTGTGCAACTGATAAGAACCATGAATGGGACATTAGCACAAGAACACGTATACATACTGTTTCTGAACAGTAATGTCTGCACATTAACTCCAATCGACCATTTTATTTAAAAAATATATTTGCTATTTTTCAGCCAAGACCTGAATAAAAATGTTGTTTCCCATCATTCATAATCAAGCAAAGCACAATATCACTGATTAAACAGCTTTTTTTGGGGGGGAAAAACTAACCAGTCTGCTGCAGCTTCTTACTGGGCTTGTACACGGTTCAGTTTAGTCATTTACATCTGGAAAAGAAAAAAACAAACAAACATGGGAAGCTCACAGTATAGTCAGAAAGGCCTGTTTGTTGAATATGTTCAAACCATCACAAACCAACCTTATATTTTTGTTCAGTTGAACATATTCACATGTCTGACAATCCTGTGATCTTCCCTTTGAAAATGAAACTGTACTACTGGACTGGGCAGTTTCTCTATACTAAAGGTGTGGTCAGACTGAATGCAAAGCAAAAGCCATCTTGCTTCATTCACAGGAGATTTTACAGCCTGTGTTTTGTTAACAGCAAACAGCCAGTGGACATGACAGTACAGACAGGCCACCTCCTCTCTGCTCTAGTCTCTCACTATATTAATGTAGTTAATGTCTCACTATATTATACAGTTTGAGTAATCACCCTTTATGTTAAAGGGGAGAAATTTTCAACCTGTGCGGACATGTCTTGACTTCAATTCACGCCAGCTAGAGTGAATCCACATCTTTTTGCGTCCACTCACATCGTTCCATTCATTTTGTAAAATCTGCTTTATGTTCAGTTTGAACACACCTTCACAAGTGGAGTAAATGTACAATCATAGTAAATACTACATTATGAATATACACACACATCACATTTAATATTTAGGAGAATGTGCAGGACATTAAGTACAATACACTAGGTGATACGTATCACACATTCAATATAATATCACTGTGTGCATTCATGCAGTATACCAAGCAGTTGCTCGCAGCTGTAGCTGAGATTTCAGCTGAGCAATGGAGAAACATACACCAGACTGTACATGACAGTCATACTGAATAATGGAAAGAGATGTATGAAATGAGTTGTGAGCTTTAGGAACACTAAGAGCTTGTGTATAAATACTTGCACAGATGTTATTTCCACAAGATAACGGTCACATATGTGGTTTTGGGAGTCATTGGCAAACAACCTATTCTGTCATATCCACAGCCTGTGGATAATAATGCATCTGAGAGTAATTTTTACAAGTCCAAAGAAGAGGAAAAAAATGGAATGATTTTCATCTGGATTTTACGTTCCCAAACATCCAAAAGTTGTGTTTCCTCCTGAGGAACCTTTTGAATAAGTAAGTGAGCTGATACGTCATATCTATAAAAGAGTGCCATTTTGCCAATGAGGCGTCAATGTTGTCGTATTGATATTAAGTTATATTATATTTTAGTATGTAGAACTATGATGGTGGAAATTATATGTTTGAGAAGGGTTATTAATGTAAATATATTTTATTCACTGAATATGAAACTCAGGGTTTCTCAACCTTTTTTTGGCCTGTGACCCAGTTTTCAGAGTCTCAAAATTGTCTTGATGCCAGCAATTAGAGCTGTCATCAGAATGGCCTATGCTTTTGTATTGTATTTTTAAGAGGGCAGAGAAAGCTCTGAATGGATCGTACACAGAAATGCAGATATAGATGAACCCTTTTTGAAAAACTAAAAATGAATCAAACACACTGTCAGTCTTATCTGACAAATCCCCAGTGACCCCACCTGCGTATCAAACCACACCCTATTGGGTCCCAACACCAAGGATGAGAAACTCTGGTGTAACTGTTGTTGTCTGTTATGAAGCAAAAGAAAAAAAAGCCTCATGTCTAAACATGTGCAGCTTTGCTTGATTGTTGATGAAACAATAAGTTGTGGGCCAGTCTGTCTGTACTGTTGTGAGCATTAACAGCTTAATAAATCAATATGTATACTGTAACAGAAATGTTTAGAATTTGTATGAAACTATCAAACAACTGTGGTTGTTTTTTGTCTGACTTGGGAGTTCACTCAGAATACATTTGAACTCTCGCTGATATTTAACACATGTAAAAAAGCGTTTTCTGTCCTCAGATAACCTACAAATAGAAGCTATATGTTTACACTGTAACTATTAGCTACAGTGTAAAGGTCCTGAGATCTTTTTCTGGAGCTCAGGACTCATCCGATGGTCTGATAAACATTTTAACTCCAATTTTCCAGGTTAATTATTTGACAACTTCAATAAACACCAATGTGTCTTTGTTTGGTTTATTTACAAACAAGGAGAAAGTCTACACAAGAACTGGATATTATATGGAAGTATCAGGCATTTGATCATCAATCGAGGAGCAAAGACGGAAGAGAGATGGAGTGAGAGAGCCACAGTGAGGCCACATGAGGTTGCATGAGGTATTTAAAAATCTTACAGAAATCAAAATAATTTGTATTGTTTGATCTTGGTCTATGTGGAATAGCATACCAGTTTGATGTGCAAAATAACATTATTTTGCCAGAGCCCAGCAGTTTCATGTCTAAAGATTTAATTGATGTATCCACACGGTTTGAAGTATAATTGTGAAGCACTCAAGACTGCAGAATCCCTCAAATTACAGACTGCAGATGGAAGGCCAAGCTGTGTCTTCTTCCTACAAAAAGTTGTGGATGACATTAAGAATGTACAATGCGAAGTGAAAATGAACCATGTTATTGTAATCATATTTTCAGATGCAGAGGAGAGTTTTGTTTGTGTTTATATCCACCTGGGCTAAGTGGGTGTTGGGGTAATGACTGCTTTGTGCTTATGTATAGATCGATTTGGGAGAGCACGCAATGAGCACCCCCCACAATTACCAAGGAAGTGATTCATCCTCTAGACACCATCAATGTCTGTATATCATTTTGTGCCAACCCATCCATCCCATAGATATTTCACAAAATAAGTGAAAACTTTGACTTCCTGGTGGCGCTAGAGGAAAAGTCAGGGGATCACCAAAGTCGGTAGGATTCATCCTCTTGGGAATCATGAATGTCTGTGCAAAAGTCCACCGCAATTAATCAAATAGATATTTCAATCTGGACCAAGGTGGAGGACCGACCGACCTGCAGACATTCCCATCCCTAGAGCCCATCTCATATCTGAGACACATAGCCATACATAAACAAACAACTGCGGAAACAGAAGACATAAAAGTATTTGTTTTTCTGACCCATACATCACTCAGGAGGTTGCACAATAGTAATGAAATGCTGCTATGGTAATAGTTGTGGGCATATCTAGTGACCCATGGGTGTTGGGGCTATTTGAAGAGTGTTTTGCACTCAATCTCTGACGTCCATCCTCTGCCAAATTAGATAGCGCACATTCATGGGAGGGAGAGATTACTTGTGTGTATGCATAATGCTGTTCATTTGCTCTGCATGTTTTACTGAACCGCTTTGGCTAGACTGGAAGCAAAAAGCCTCACATCCGTGCATCTGGCAGTATGGAGGTATAAGGCTGGTGCTCTACTTTCATTTGCACCTTTCTACTGACACTGTAGCCCTGAAAGGTTTAAATCAGTCCGGTAAAGGTGCTGACACTAAGGGTCATGTAATAAAAAAAATATGTCCAGTCTTGCAGCAGAACATACAGAAGTATCAGGACTGGATGTTATTGGGCGGGAGGATGGTTGGATCAGTAAAAATCTGCAGAGATGTACCTTAAAAATGTGTTTAATTTATGGGGAATGCTGTATTCCATAAAAAAAAAAAAAGTAATTTGTGCAACTCAGACGACCTCATCAGCTGATCTCCCTGACACCATCACCACCTTAGCCTTCACTAACACTTATTACATTTAAGATGATTTGTGGAATATATTATGTATTATGTATGTATTATCACAGTTGTGTAAGTTAAACTACACTGATTAGAGTTTATCACATTTATTCTTCAAAATTTTCCACCTTTTGTCTGGCAGTTGAAAGGATACACCGATCAAAGGCTATTAGAATTTGCAACCACATTATTCCAACTACACAGGCCTAAGTACAGAGAGCTAGATTCATGGTATACTTTATTCAGCCTTATCGGTGGATGGAAATAGGCCATTGGAAATAAAATAGAATGACTCAGTGTTCTTATTTGTTTCATGTTTGCACATGTAGCCTTCAACAATGGAAATGGAAGAGCAGGATGAGGAGAGACAGCAGGACATTCTCAGAAGGCAGGCTCAACAGACGCTGCTGGTGTCCCCCTCCAAGACCACATCCCCAACCTCATCACCTCCGACAGCCGTAGCCTCTTAGCCTTAATCCTCAGGTACTCCCAGCAGGACAAAAAGAGATTGTGATGCAACTGATGAGAGCCATTTTCAAGCAACTCTGGGAGCTAAAGGAGGAGAACTCTGCAAACATAATAATCATGTATAATTTTAAAATTACATATGCATTTAAAAAGCCCCGTAATGATTATTCATTCCTCATGAGGGTCATAGGTAAAGCAGCTCATGGCAACATATGCATCATTACAGGCATCAGTGCTCTTGTAAGCCTTCATGGGTGGTAGAGAGATTATGGACAAGATATTCATTAGATATCAGCAAATCTGGCAGACTGTTGACAAACTCAGTTAAGTGGCACCGCAGCTCATGAAGGACCAAGTAAGGATCAATGCAGAAAACTTTACTTCTATGCTCGCCATCTCTTACTGTGGATGCTCCTCACTCACTGGAGGAGGGACTGCAGCAGTACAAAGTCAGGCTCAAACATGGCAAAGAAATAGAAACCAAAATCACCAAAAACCTGCAGCCACCCTGCAGTAAACAAACAATGAGCAATAGCAGTTCTTCACAACAAAAGTGAGCTCCCAAATGAACTTTTATGAAAAATCTACACACTCTGTAGCACAATAGAAACGGATGGCTACTGTTCTTTATATTACCACTATTTGTCTCCTGCACTAAATCGATTTAGCCTCACTACAACCCCAGAAACTAAGCTCTTACTTTCTGCTGGCCAACCTCAGCATCAGTCAATCTAGAGCAACATCAGACACAACAACAAACTGATTGGTATGTGTGTGTGTGTGTGTGTGTAGCTGCAGGAGATGTGCAATCCTCCCATGTTAGTGATGCTGTGTCTTCCAGATGTAGTGGGTTCCATTTTCTACATCCTCGTTCTTGCACGGCTCCTCGAGACTCTCAGTGTCCTAATTCTTTTAGGGCAACTAAGGACAGTAAACATTAATTAAGAGATATTTTAAACATGAACTGGTTCAGGGGCTGCAGCCTCCTCTGGCAAAAACAAAACCAGCTGCAAAGCTACTGATAGCCCCCCCCCTTCAAGTTTGGCTTTCCTACATTATGTAAATGCCTCTTTAACCATTGGTGGAAAGTAAGTAAGTTATGGCTGCTAAGTTATATTGATTAAAGCGGTTATAATGGATATTTTTATGAAAACAAAGTGACCATGTGTTTGGGCTCGGTCGTAGTGGTGAACCTACAATAATTATCACTTGAATCTGCAGCTCCCCTCGTCTTTACAGAGCTTTATAGTGAGTTTCAGCTCATTGTTTAGCTGCCTGGGCCGCAACTTTACTGTTTTGGTTCACTCTCTCCGTTCTCATAGCGTCGTTTCCAGCAGCAGCAGGCAGCTGTTTTCACTGAAAAAACTCACAGACACAGACAAAACAGACACAGTTAGCGACTGTGGAGCATTTAGCAGCTAAAGAGTTATTTTCCTCAGGAGTTCGTAGAGACCAAAAACAGAGCTAAGAGGCACTTCTTAAAATTGCTTGTTACAAACTAAATTACAGCCTAAAACCCAAAGATATTCAGTTTACTTTTATAAACTTTTATAAAGACAAGCAGCAAATCCTCACATCTGAGCAGCTGTAACCAGCTTGAAAAATTACTTAAACGATAAATTCTATTTTATGCTCCTTTATAATTCTGCTTCTCTACATTTCAGATATTGTACTTACTCCACTACATTTATCTGACAGCTCTAGTTACTTTGCAGATTGAAATCACTTATCATATGATGAGATGACAGTGACAGAGGCCATTCTGCTGCATAATGAGTACTTTTACGTTCAGTACTTATGTTTACGTACAGTAGGACTGTATAGTCACATCAAAACTCACTGATAGCTTTTCCCCCCTATCTGCTTGTTTGTGATTTGATGAACAAAAGTAAAATAATAAGCAAAATAAGGTTTTCATTTGTGTATTTTCAAGTGAAATTTATAATCAAGCTTCTAAAACGTGTTGACTGAAGGCCATAGTCATAAATAATACCTTTTTATTTGTTGTACTGAAAAATAAAACAATATACCGTCATGTACAGAAGACAATTCAGGCAGAAACTGTTGTTTTACAGTGAAAGCATACTTGCAAAACATGGAATACATTGCATGTGAGTTCATTATTTATCCACTCTTTCACACACATACACACACACCCACACACAGTTCTCTCTGCGTGTATCCACAAATATTTACACAGATAATATTTTTTATAAAATGTAGAAAAATTGCATATAAAAACATCTTCGACCAACATTTCACAAAACAACTGTGTTAATACAGAAATGCTCAGTTTGGCAGAGTAAACATTGTGTGTATGTGGCCACATGTGGATTGAGCCATGCAAAGAAAAGCAGAAACAAACTGTATAATGTGATACAGACTTTGTGTCCATATTCAGACTCTATGCCCTATTATAACACAGCATTGATCTCTCAAATAAATTGTTATCTACTGCTTTGCCCTCAGAGAAAAACAAAATAAAGTGAATTTATTTCAATCTGTATCAGTATTTATCTGCTACTTCTGAATGGCGGGGGAGAGACATGGTGTTTTATACTAGATATACTAGATTTATACTAGGTGGTAGCTCTCAGGAAAATTTACTGAAAAATGGAAAAGGTCGGCTTTGTCCAGCACCTATAATGATTTGTAAAAGCATGAATGTTCTCGCTCAGAATGATTGGCACTATTATAACATAAATGTCACTCAGATATATAAGTTAAAGAAACTATTACTATCATTAACTTCTATTATAGTTTCAAGGTGCATTCATTTTGTTTGATACAAAGCCACAGGTGTCATCTCGTCCCTGTTAGTTGAGAGGAGATTGGCTGTTAAGAGCATAAATCTCCAGCTACATTTTTGTGTTATTTTACCAACTGAGTGATTATTGTGATGTTGGCCTTTTTTTTTTTTTTTTTTTGTAGAATTTGCTACTTGTGTCTTCAAGAATAGCAGTCTTTGTGAATCCATTTATACGGTTTGGTAAACTCATAGTCGAGGAAAGCCAAATAGCAGCTGCAGTCAAAACAAATCCACCATCAATCCCTCTTGACATTTGACTGTGTGGTTTAATAGTGTCTTGAGTGTTGAGTTTTTATTTGGAGAACAAAAGCCGCTGTGCTTGACTTTTTCAATCTTCAACTTTGCATGTACCTGCTCAAAGAACAAGTTTGATTAACAGCATTTCAGAGTCAAAACTTGTGCAAAGGACAAACACTAATGAAAAAAGACATTCAACTATTATTGCTTGGTCACTTGAATCTGGCTCAAAAAATAACAGCTTACTGACAGTGGTAGTACAAATAAAATGTGGCGTGTGTTCTTGTAAGGGTTGTGTGTGAGTCAACTGATCCAGATACATCACTCAATGCATTGTTTCAGTAGTTGAGTTGCCACTTGCACAAATAGTATTTACTCATTCGTTGCACGAGTTGAAAGATTCTGGAAAAAATAACACCCATAAAAGAACAAAATCTTAAAAATGTAATTTATAATGTACCAGTGTATCATCAATCAAAGCTATATCTAAAGCCTGCAGCAATAATAATTACTTGTCAACATGATCTTTTTGGCTTGGAACATGATAAGAGTGGAAACATAGATACCTTTCAAAAATAGTCATCCTGCTCTGCAAAGTGAGTCAAAGTGTGCTGCCGTTAAACGATGATGCTATTTGTGTAGAGACAAGTTTTGGGGAAATCTCAGGCAC
This sequence comes from Macquaria ambigua, assembly GCA_008360985.2. Classification (NCBI taxonomy): domain Eukaryota; kingdom Metazoa; phylum Chordata; class Actinopteri; order Centrarchiformes; family Percichthyidae; genus Macquaria; species Macquaria ambigua. Next base: position 34,503 of record VMKM01002755.1, on the reverse strand, counting down.
CTTTTTAAGAAGATTTCTGGGTGTTGTTGAAGGGTTCTGTACAATGTGGGTGCTGAGAGTAAAGCTAGAGGCAAAGGGAATTCAAACACTTACGAAAGAGAATGAAACATTTAGTTCTACAATTACATTGTGGGGTAACTAGACTAAAACTGAAGATGAGTTATAGGGAAAGCAGAATATATCCAAGACAACACAAAAAATGATGGCTGCACTATGTGATATCAAACCCTCACCTCTGAAATAAAAGAATTTCATGACTATAGTGCTCTTTAATGTCATCGCTTATAAGAAACAGCAGCTTGTATCCTTGGCATGAACATGAGAAAATGTTAATTCAAGTGTTCAATGTGTAAATAAGACACTGACACAATGAGCTACATACTGATGATCTGCATAGAAAACTGGCTTCCACGATACCACTGTTTGATTTGAATCCTTACAGGCTCCTTCATAAAATGGTTCCCAATGAGACGGACATGCTTGTTTATTTTAAAGTGTAACCGTGACACTGCCTCAACTTCAATATTTCGTTTAGTATTATTGTGAGATCAAACTGAGGCATCGTGATATGCTTTGAACAAAATACAGCATTTGCAGCAAATGACACTTTTAACGCAGGAGGATCTCAGTCTTGGAGATAAACTGCATGTGGGGTTACTTCATATTTAGACTGAGTCAATGGAGATTTCCAAGGCTGATGTGCTGCTTTTGAAAACAGAATACAAAAGCACAACATACTCATATTGAAGTGAATCTGTGACCTGACAGAGTCCTTGCTGATATGAATAAACTCCTTCTTCCCTATTTAAATAGTCACCAGAACAAGAGAGAAGTGCTCCTTCCAGTCTCTAATATGGGAAGCTCCAATGAGACTCAGCTGAACTCCAAAGAAAAACAGAATTTACTTTTTTACTTTTGAGCATTCTTTAAAAAAGATTTGAAGAGGGAAATTACAAATGACAAAGTGTTGGTTTTCAGGTTTCAAGGATAAAAGAAATTAGTTACCAACACTAAATAGTAAAAGGCCATTGGTAGTGTCTTTGAGTGCTTAGATAGTATTGAGTGCTTGTCTCTATTGATGCAGCTGAAGGCTGCAAAACTCAGCAGATGACAAACAGAAGCTGTATATTCATAGTTATTCTTCATACAGAGAAAAGACTACTCAAAAGGTGGAGGTTATGCAATGTTTTCTACTCCCAACACAATATGTTGACTGTTCAGTTATACACAGCTATTTCTGAGGATAATATAGTGCTTTTACTATGCTTTAACATATCTTAATTAACTTTGAGAAGTGAACAAGAGCATCTTCCCCATTTTACATACAAACATATTTTTATTTTTTTCCATTTTGCACCTAACCCTGTCAGTGAACTGTTGAATTTTAACTGCAATGTCATTCAGTTCGAAAATTGTATTAAGCATTAGCAGTAGTGTTATTTACTTAAGAGCATTCCCGTATGTGTAAAAGTGCAAATTAAATCTCAGCATTGTGCAAATATCAATGTAGGGCCATACATGTGTAGAGCCTGAGAAGGCATCATGGGAAATGTCTGCCACAACATATAAACATCATTGCAGCAGCAAACGAGGTGATCCAGCTGACCTGATATACCGTTGTGATACAACCAGAATTTGGAGCAGACTTGTGATTAGGAAGTCCCCCATTTGAATTGTGTGTCTGGGGATATCTGGGCCAGGAAAATGAAATTAACGCTCTGCTTTCCTCCACCAGTTATGAAAGTGACTTTGAGGGAAGCGCTTTACTCCCAGTGGCTCTGGCTGAAGCTGCACAGTGGCCAAAAGTACGATTGCAATTGTAATGTGTATTTCATACAAGTGAACAACTAACCATTTAAATATGAAGCAAGTTCATATTGGAAAAAAGGTAAAAATAAGCAAAAATAACAGATTTAATTCAGATTTCACTAAATCAAATAAAAAAATATGCTTGCATGTTCCCCTATAGTGTCCAAAATAAATCTTGCAGAGAGTATAAATTAAGCTCACAGGACATAAACACCATTATAATTGATCATAATACTCCAAGCGGTGAGAAGACAAAGTGCACAGCAAAACCTTCATAATGTCCAATTCACAAAGGAACAGCTAAATTTAACTGCTCGCTGGTTTGTATGGAAGATTTAAAATGCCTAAACTAAAACAAATCAAACAAAAACAAAAAATAAAGAGAAATACAATACACATTGTAATATGCGTTTCCTTTGTATGTATGCATTTACTGTGTCATAATTAAAGGAAAACCTTAAAAAGACAATTATTTAGCTTTTTGTCTTAAATAACTGAATTAATTGTTTTTCATTGTGACATTAATTTTTCCTGCCACATTAAATTCAAATCACAACACTGAAAATAAAGTGAAGAGGTGTATTGTATTTTAGTGCAGAAAGTAGCATAGACCTGCAAATACTAAATGCAAAGCACAAAGCATTAGTTTTCATGAGGAGGTGAAGGGGAGCTTTTTTCTTTTTTGAGATGGAGACACATTGTCCATGCCAAAATGAACTCTCCCATCACGGCCTTGGGGGTGGGACCATTGCGTCCGCAGTTTTAAGGAACAGGTTGTGCTGCAAGAAGGTGTACAAACAGACACTTGGTAAGTGTTGACAGCTAATCAGCTTACAGTAAACACACAGTAAACGCATAGATAAAAAGGAAATAACAATGTATATTGTATTTCACTTTATTTCTTTTTTTGATTTGTTTTAATCTAAGCATTTTAATCTTCCATCTTAAATTGTTAGGAATAATTAAAAATTGCTAGGAATAATTAAAGGACAAACCCCTATCTAAAACACTGACACACCATGAGCCTTGCATTTTTGCATCCATTTTGGTGTTTTGTGGAGCATTTCTCTTTCGGATAACTGGCCAAATTTGGTGGTCAATGTTAGGCTGCAATATTTCCAGATCTGCTACAGTGACACTTGATTGCAATCAACATCACTGAATGTCAGTTTCTGGTGAATATTCCTCACAATCAAAGAGAAAAGAATAATTTTCTAGAGAGAGAGAAAAACTCACACTCTCTTTTTCTGTGCTAATTGTGGTCACCACCTTCATATAACCCACAGCTAAATGCAACTGTTTGACAGTTGTCACAGTTCTGGAGAACACAGGAAATCAAAAACTAAGAAAAATAAAGTGATTACACCAAAATAGTTGAAGAAAAAAACAAACAAACCATGGAATGCATTCAATATGGTTAACTAATGTTATATAAAAGATGTAAAACATTCTGTAAGGGTGGATATTGCATTAATATTACACTTTACAGCAGACAAATGTATTTTCTAAATTCCCTTCTGCCACAGGGAGGTTAGTCAGGCTCAGCTATAAAGTACTACTGGTCCTCATAGGGATTCATTGTCTCAGCCATGTAATGATTAAGAGACCCAGGTCAGGGATTCTACAAAATACCACTCCTACCCAGCGAGCTATTACAGTTAGAGGTCATGGTATTTCCACTGAAGATTTGACTCGAAATAAACAACAACCGAAGTGTGGGTCCCATGGGGAGAAATCAATGCTTTACAAAAACACTGCCTTGTGTTCAAAGCCATCCTGTACTTTAAATAAACATTAAACAAGGGATTAAAGATGAATAATTGATGTTAATCAGAAACTGCAGCCTCAAAGCACCAACGTTAATCAAGTGGACACATTACATTCTTATAAATGAACACAATCTGTGTGTCTTGATTGTAAGAAAACCATAAGAATTTAAATGGAGTGATGAATTCCAACACTCACGCTACAGTAATAAGACACAAATGTGGATATTATGTTTGTGTGTGTGTGTGTGTGTGCGTGTGTGTGTGTAAGGGATTTCGTGCTTCCAGTGCTTAACAGACAAACTCATTGGTCTAAACTGCATATTCTTGCTCAGGCACTTGTTTTAAGTCATAAAAAACAAAATAAAAATGGACTCCCTCTGACGTTTGATGAACAGGTCACATCATTTCATTCTGCTCTTTATATCCCAGCATTAAAGGACCCTTCATTTGCTCTGTGTTTCTCAGTTACATGGTGCAAACCACTCGAGCCATTTCATTTTCTAAAAAGGTGTACCACTGTGAATTGAGCTCTATTGCTTTAATCTCAGAGACTGGACGTCATTCACTTTCTAACATATAAAAGGCTTTGTGGGTGCGTGAATATGTTAAATATCTCTGTGTCAGAAGCTAGACTCAGGGACTGTCCTTTTGCGTCCCAGCGAGGTTGTGCTGTAACGAGTTCTCTGCAGGGTGCCGTAAGACGGTTTGTCTGTTGTCAGGCTGCGGGATGGTGCTGGGGCTGTTGACATCCCATTACGATGCAATGATGCTGTCCTACGCATGCTCTGCTCCGCTTTGGTAGGGATGTTGGAGGAGCTCTGGGAGCGTTTGATGTCAGCTGTGGTTCGTCCAACCTTCCCGTTTGCCAGCTCATCAACTAGATGGCCCGAGCCATTAGACTTGCCTCCTTCCACCCCAGTTCCTCCTCCTGCTGCTGCTCCATTGGACAGTGACAGCCTAGAATGGGTCCTTCTGCCTCCTTCCTCACCTCCTGCTTTCCCTGACTCATGCTCCTTGGACTTCCTTGAGTCCTTATCTTTCTTCATGAAGTTGCCTTTTAAGAAGCAGAGCAGTCCCTCATTGCTCTTGGGCACTTCTCCTTTCTTGGTCTTATTTCCTTCATATGTACCGTGGTGTTCCCTAGCAGCCCTGTCCCCTTTTTGCCTTCTCAGAGTCCCATCATGAAGGCTGGGAGTGCTGTAGCTGGGCTGAACTCCAGCACTAGAACTTCTTTTTGTCTCAGTATCTTGGGAAGCTTTGGAGGAGCTCTGCTTCCTGGCATCCTTCCTCCTGGTGAGGGTGTTACTGCTGGAGCTACTGCTGATATTCGTGGTGCTCTCATCTCTTGTCTGGCTCCCCTTGCTGCGTCTCAAGCTGGCTGTCTTATCTGATGGCCTCCTCTGGCCCTCTGGGAGCCGTGGAGACTCGCACGGCAGCTCATCTCCTGCCTTACCCACACAACTTATGCTCCCAACACTGGAAGATCGGGCATTAGTTGCAGCCCGGCCCTCAGCAGCTTCCTTTGTGCCGCGTGGTTCGCTCATCAATGTTACTATTGGATCCTTGGTACACCGAGGCCGCCGGCCAGATTCCAAGTACTGTACCAGCTCCACAGGAGCAGGATCTTGGACAGATGGAGGCACTGGATCAGGTTTCCGTCTGTCCTTTGAACCAAACGACCAGCGCAGGGGAAGCACTTTGCTCAGGGTGTCCTTGGTCTTGCTGGGGGCTCTCATGCTCACGCTGCGTCCCTGAAGACCCCTGATAAATGGCCTGTTCTCAAAACCCCCTAACAATTATGTAGAGAAGAAAATGTTTTAGTTTTTACATTTAAATGCAAACAATCAATAAGCTACTAAACTATTTAGGGCAAATCCTGGGTGGGGCACCTTACCTCTTTCTTCTTTAGAACCATTGTCAAGGAAGACTGGAGACTCAGGCGAGTCAGGTATGGAAGATGGGCAGGTGGTGGAGGATCGAGAGACCAGACTGCCTCTCTTACTGTCCCCTGTTAGGCGGATTAGCCAGTGGTCTGACATTGATGAACTTGTGGATCCTGTGAGACACAGAGGGAAGAGAGGGATTAGAGGAGGAATATAAACCATAAAATAGTACTCCACCGATTTAGCATTGCACTCCTATAGCATTTTTGGACTCATAATGGGCAGTTTAAAAAAAAAGAAAAGAGATATCGTCTTTTTTATTACATGCATTTTTCTTCTTTGTCAAAACCTGGCGCCTACATTACCCACAATTCAGCTTGACTGCCAACCGTTCTGTTGGAGATTCTGGTGTGTTATTCTAGTAGCAGCTAATGTAGCTTCGAACTGCTGCCCTCAAGCAGAGATGAGGAGCGGGCTACAGAGGTCTGTCAAGCTCACTTCTTTCTAACTCCACACCCCCAGAATATATTTAATTTTTTCATCAACTTGTAGTCTTCAGCCCCAACCGACGCTCAGTGCATTTTAGCTTATGTAAGGAGAGTGGGAGAGTCAGTTTCCCACCCAGACTCAGCTATTATTTTGACTTTTTAGACTATCACTCCCGTGCTAAGTTTGGCTTACAGTATGGACAACTTTTCACAAGCCAATTATAGATGTTACTTAGAGCATTTGAAGCTATTTTCACTGCTGCCTCATGTCTGTTCTGTTCAGTCACTCATGAAGAGCTTTGCATTGTCTTTCTGTGACTCACTTCCACACAAAAAGGGGGAATATGGAGTAGAATAGTGGAGAAAAGTAATGGTATATATAATATGTATGCCCACTGAAACTATTTTTTCAATACAGCGATACAGCAATGTTTACTGTATCTGCAAAATAACTTCTGTATGCTACTGCTTTTTCCATTAATGGTTATCACATTATTTGCACACATTTTTAGAGATGTAAACAGCAACAGCCCAGAGTGACATTTTTGAGAAAGTATTTGAATAAAATAATATATCTGAAAAGTCTATCGACTGATTAAGGTGTAATGAATCATTTCAGAATGCGTGTCACACTTAGCCTAGCTCCAAATTCAATAATGATTAAATAGGTTCTTGTGTGGGTGTGGTTTGATCAGATTTGACCAGTGCTGGCAACAAAAGCAAACAACTGTCATCAAAGTTTGATTCAAATGTTGCTCAACACTGGTTGACAATATGTGACATCACCTTTTTCAAACTGAGCCCTATCCGTCTCAAACCAGCGAGAAAAGCAAGAAAAAAACACAAATACAGAGATAACAAAAATTGTGTGTTCATCATGTAGGAGCTCATAGTAAGTAGCTGATGGAGAATGGGTTTTCAAGGCCTTTATGTTTACAGTTTAAACTCTTACAATATAGAGAAGAAAACATTTGTTCCTCAAGTACTCTTGCCTTTTCCAGAGGAAATGAGTGTCTAACTCAGCCTCTCAAGTGGACTTCATTCATTATGAGTTTGTTTGTTGTTCACATGCACACAGTAGACACACACGTGGCAATGCAAGCCATGGTGTGTTTGTGGTTGATTGTTTTTGGGCCTGACTGACTTGTGTAGTTTAAACAGTGCATTTTTTTTTTTACTTTTTTTTTTGCCTACATTGATTATACACAGCTGCAGTATGCTGAAGTGGGAGCAGATGGCTAAAAAACAAACAGGATGATGGCTGCAGGTGGGCACATTCTTATTAATATGGAGGAAAAAACAGATCTTCTACAGTGCATGGCATTTTGAATGTGGACAAGAAAAACTGAAACTAGGGAAAGTGCATTATGTGGAGAAAATGTGTGCAATTCCTGACAGCAGTTAAAAATAGTGCTTTTTCTGACATGTACTGTGTAGTCACATACACTATGCACAAATAGGGTCATTAAAGGACAGTAGATAATGATAAAGGTCGATACCTTAATGATGAGAGACATTCTGACATTTGTAACATCCATATCGACATTCCCTCTGCTGAGCAGCCATGGCAAAAGGTTTCATGTTCATCTCCACGCATGCACGACTGCTATCATGTATCTGACTTTTCCCTCTTTACATAGTCTTGCCAGTGGCAGTTAGCATGTTATTTATTCCTCTTGGTTTAAAAAAAGAGGACAGCAGTTGTAAGACAAAACTGTACGAAATGGTAGGAGACCGAACAATTGGCTTTGTATGGATATATAGTGCTGTTAGTTCACAATGGGACAGAACTGAGCAGCGATTCAAGATGGGAAGTCACGTAGGCAGTCCATCAAGAAGCAAAGGGAAGGTTTTATTGTTGTTGAAAGAGTGGCTTTAAGACTAGTAGTTAAAGACCTTTAAAAAGTTAATTATGTTACACATTTGCTGACCTTTACTATCATGCACTGACTTACTACTGAGCAAAAAATTCTATATTTTCCACTCTACTCCATCCTTACTAAACTAAACCGCTCTACTGTGTCCTCTGTGCTTCCTGTTTGCCTTTTCATCTTGCGGTTCAGTAATTTCTGAATGCATTTATTATTATTTTTTGGCTTACAGCACTCAGTACACAGTAACAGGCTGGAGGCCAGACTGGAGGCTCCACCCCGCTTGCGGCCTTGCCCCAGATGGATGGGGGTTTTTAACATTTCCTTTCAAATTTGTTCGAAGTTTGTCTTTGATGCTGACAAAGCCAATACCAAGCTTCTTCAATGTTTGATGATTTTGAGTGCAGCCTGCACATTTGATCACATCTGGCTATGGAAGCACAGCATTGGAATAAATAGAGACACATTAAAAAACATATGACCAAGAACTTTGTTTTTTTTTGCATAGATTACATTGTTACACTCTCAGCATTGTGTGTGGAGCTGGGTTAGCAGATTCTACAGACTTGTGGCTGTCTTTGTGAGTGTCAAGGGAAATATATCATAATGCGCCTGTGACTCCAGCAGATGCAGAGTAAAATGTAATGGTAGCACACATCTACAATTTCCCTACAGTCACACAATTAAATGTAATTTTCTAGTGGCTCTCAGCTCTCCCCACTGTGCCTTCAAGCAGGTGTTTGACATTACTGGGTCATGATTAATGTATGCCGGGGGGGTGTCATTGAATTATTGGATGCTTCTGTTTAAGTGTTTGTTTAAATTATTTCTGGAAGAATATTTTTCAATATTGAAGCAAAAAATCTCGATAAAGTTTTACCAGTTTTATTGTACATACACGTACACGTGAAAATCACGACACATGATCCAGGAGCTGTGTTCTGGTCTACAAGCAAGTCTCACGAGTCTCACTTTATAGCTCTCACAGTGCTCCTAAAGAAAGAAAGTCTCACTGTCTCACAAGAAAGTTTTATTTTCAATATTTAAAGTTTTATCACCTGATATATTATTTCAAGTGATTCAAGATGTGTATTATGTATTTTGTATGGACTCTGAGAGTGAGTGTACAGTGAGAATTCTTCAGGGCAATTTATGGTCTTGAAACTAGGCAGTCTAGTCTTTGTAGCGTTTGTACCAGCATGTTGCGACTGTGAACTTGCTTCAAAAGGCACGAAAGGTGCCAGTATCATAGCAACTCACTCAGGAGGAAAACCAGGAAAGCAGACATTCAAGAGAAGGCACTGACTGTTCAAAATGAGCCTTTATGAAGTAGATACTGAAGTGGTCACATACTGATTCCCATGTGGTGTCCTGAATAAAAACTTTAGCCTGCAACTATTACATTACTGTAGATACTAGGGGGGTCTAGTGCATGTTACCATGAAAGAGAAAAAAGAAAAAACAAGATGTTTTGTGGCTTCTGGTGCGTTTTCCAGCGCAATGTTTATCATTTCTGTTTTGTTTGTTGATTAGTGACCTCAGTTGTATTTTATTGATGGAGGTTTTCCTTTTAGTGTGAATAACTGTAACTGTGAAATATGAATAGATTGATTGATTAATTCATTGAAAAATGTCATAATGATAACTGGAAATAGGCCATGCATGCTTTGAACACAGTGTAATGTTCCAATTGGGATCTGTTTCTGAATGAGTTATTCATGGGCAGGCTCTACAGAGAAATGAATAAGTTCATGTTCATGCAAAATTAATCCTATAGCATTATACAGTATGTCTTTCTACTATTCCTGGATGAGCCCTGTGGAGGAACAACATTTATATTCTTACAGTATAATGTACAGTAAATACACAATTACTGTGCGAATATATTTTGCACTGATATAACATTTACAAATCACAAATGTGTATTTACAAATTGTGGCTCACGTGGCTGGTGGATGCTAAAACAGAAACGATGAATGTTTAAAAGAATGTGTCTTTCTCAAGAAGGCAGCTTTCTCAACTGCAACTCTCAGATGGCTCAGGGAACATATGAGAACTGTGTGTTTAACTGCAGCAGACTGCAGACCTTTGGGTGCAAACCACTGTATGCCACTCACGTCTAGTTGCCCAAGTTACTCTTTAATGCTTCCGTTTGATGTGAACACATTAACAGCATTTTTGTCCTACTAACAACTTACTACTTACTTCCATATGCTCTTTTAGCCATTAAAGTATGCGTTCATGTTTGCGAGTCATTTGATAGCATACCTCTGACGGAGCAGCTGGCCGACCATGGAGGAATGGTGTTGCGTCTCTGGTAGAAAAGGATATAGGCTCCTCTGGTACATACTTCCTCCTCTGGCACCAAGTCTACGCTGCTGTCATCATAGCTATACCACTGTCCATCCACTGAGTTCCTACAGTAAGCTGGATTAGAAAATGACAACGACAAAGTATGAACAATGGACACCTGAACACGCGTCACTTAATGGCAATTATGAGGAAGTGCTCACATCAAGTCAAGCAAAACTTAAAGAATAAGGCTGTTATTTTATCTTTTTATTATTATCAGCAAATCCTATACAGCTACCGAATCCAACAATTAATCTTTTGAAGTAATGTGTGTGAAGCTGCAGCCTCATATAGCTTATTACTCCATGCTATAGAACTCCACTGCTCTCCAAAAACTTAAAAACACATAGAAGAGCCATACCTTTGAATGTGGGTGGCATTTTCCTTCCATTGCAATAAGCTTTTAATAAAAAAAAAAAAGAATAAGCTATTGTAGCTGCCCTCATTGCAATAAAGGAATGTATGGCTCAAGTACAAAGGTGTGTGATGTTTAATTGGACAACAGTATTTCTGGCTTGGGTTATACAGAAAATACAAAGTCATTGGATTTGTTGTCTCCTGCCTTATCCTTCGACTTGTTCAACATATTTGATATAAGTAAACTTAATCTGCTACAAAAAACACAAACTGTAAAAAGCAAGCTGTCCAAACTTGTCATAAAGAGGCTTACATATAAAAATACAACGTAGATATATTGTACATACGTATGCCACTCAGAGAACCCACCATCTGTCAGGTGATAACAAATGGACACATTATAATTTCTATATTTTACTTTAAGTGATGCATCGCCCCACTGTGTCCATGTTATAGTGCGTGAGGCTCCCACCTCCACCTCCATACAATAAAAGACCATGTGACGACAGCTCCATCCTCTTCATCTCCCACTGTCTCCAGTGCTTCTGCACATTAGCCTCAGTGCTGTGTGTCTTCACCCACCATCCCCTGCAATTACAGACCTGGTCTTGCCTCACCCTGTGTGTCAAGTTTCCCATCCTGCAAGTCACCTGAACTCATCATCAATATACTGGCCTGTCTCTCTCTCAAAAGGTGAAGGACTGTAATACTAGGCTAGAAATGGAAAAGACTCTGCCTCAGAATCTGTCAGGAAGAGGTTTTATTTCAAAGTCCACCCCTTAATTCTATTCAATTAAACATATTTTTCATTGACATACAAACACAATTTTGGTAGGCCCTCCATGGATAGTTTTTACTATAGATGGATATAGTAAAAATCATATATCATATCATATATAAGCTTTCTTCTTTTATCATTTATTTTAAGAAAGACCTTCCTCACATAGAAACACATTCATTCATTTCAATTTACGTACTGTAGAAAGTTTCTCCTTGAACTCTATTTATTCTGTTTTATTACTCCTCATTTTATTGTTGGTTGATTGTAACTATACTGTAACTCTGTATGGCTGTCCCTTTAACTTTATGTGAGGGTGAGCGAAGGGTTGACCTCCTTAACCAAGTGTGTTCCAGTGTGGTCTGAAAATCCTCCACACACTGGCAGCCTTAACGGCTGCTTGGGTGCTGTTGGCAATTACTTGGAAATACATCACACAAGACACTTACTTGACCACTTGCAATTACTGCCGGTGTGGGTATTGGGAGGTACCAGAGTTTACTGATCCAACGTCTAGAGGTCACTGGAGACCCAAATTGTGGTCAAAGAGTTGTATCCAAACGGACACGTTGAAACTTTTCAAGCCTTTTATTCAAGCTTAAAATACTATGTACTTTCTCCTGGGAATGCGGTGGAACAGAAGCTCACTTCTGAAAAAATGTTTTTCAGTTCTTATGTTTGGATAATGAAAAATAACGTGTCCTTGACAGGCTTTTCTCACTCCAGCAGGATCCTTACCGGCTCCTGAGACTGAAGGTAGTTTTTGAACATCTCATTGGGTATCAGCACTCACTGAAAACACCCTAAGTTACTGAATAATACAGACAGTATTATGACTATATGTCCTCTGCAACCTAACCAACACTGGCTACTACAGTGAGACAGTGAGATTCTGCATAATGACTGAATCATGGGACTAAATAATTGAATGGACAAGTAAGGGATTTGCTCAAATACTGCAATATAATAAAATATATATATATAATATAACTGCAATTAATGCAATGCACTACTTGTGATGACAAGGCTGTTCATCATATTTGTGATTTTAAGGTTTGATGTCAACAAAGATCCAACAAAGAGAAGCTTAAATGTCATGGATCTTAAAAGAGTACTCCACCAATTTAGCATTGCGCTCCTATTACATAGTCGGCGTGTATCCATCTACAACAACTAAGCAAAGTCCATCCGCTGATAAAGACCACGAGCTGTGAACGGGTCTTTAGACCACTTAATGAGATGGGTCGAAAGCTGCGTTTCCATAGCTTCAACAGTAAGGTTTAATAAATGTTAAGTTACAGCCAGTCACATTTACTGCCATAAAACATCCTTTACTTCATATTGTCCAAGGCTCATCCACAACTTAGAAATTTCAACGTGAACTCAGATGTTGTCTACCTTGCTGACTTTGCGTTCTTGACACTCCAGGACAGGAACTGGAACACATCTTGTCCTCTGTGTTAGTACCTAAATGCCAGATTTTCTCTGCTCTCTCTGTTCTCTGTTGCAAGATGCTGCTGTTATCCTGAAATTGGCTAGTAAGTCCTGATCACAACATAACAACACTCCATGCTCCTGTCTTTCTTTCCAAATACGACAAAGTGTATTGGGCTATTGAGAAAAGCACATAATTAAGTATAAAAGAAACTGGTATCCTACTGTTTCTAGACTGTAGTCTGGATGTGCTAGAAAGGAGTTGATGAGGCAATTCAAAACTGAGAATGCTGACAGCATTTAAATGCAGCATAATGAACTACATCATTATCGCATCAGCAAATGAATAAATTATAGACTGGAGCTGAAATTATCCATAGCAACTCTGAATGTAAAGGTGTATTCACCAAATGTTAATGTTCTATCAGCTAACAGATTCATTGTTTCAGCACATGTCACAGAGAAAACAGTTATCATGTTTTCCATACCTGTATAATGTCCTCCGTGCATTCCTCCATGATGGTTACACACAGCGTAGAGGTCGTACAGATAGTCATGGGGGAGGTTCATGTCGGTGCGTGGGTGGTGTTGGCCTGAGGGCTGCTTCCAGGAAGGAGGCCAGGGTCCTAAGTTCAGGTTCCTCATGCTCTGACTCCTCTTTACTACGTGGGGGGCCATGTCCAAACCAGTCAGTGGGAAACGCACCAGGGTTGACAGCTTGTTCCTCCGCTCGCCTACCTGTTTCAACATTTCTTATTCATATATACAGTACATGTGCAGGTCTGAAAAATAACAAACATTTTTATGTGAAAATCTATGAGGAGTGGAGCTAACATAAATAAATTCAACACTAGATTACTGATTATTGAACAGCTTTCCAATTAATGTTGCAGCAAATAGAATTCAAACAAAATAAACGGCATAATACAAAACACTAATAAAAATGATATAGTTATACAAATAATAACACATCAAAGACAAATCACATGGGGTAGAAAACTAGCTGCACAGGTGTCTATGGGTTGAAACTTTCAAGCATGTTCATGACCACAACCCTATCAGTGATGTCACAGCAGGACTTTTTAATTGCATTAAAGACAGACAAAAAAACATCTGCTTGTGACTCTCTGTTGCCCTTCTGGGTGTGATTAGAAGTGACCAGATGTGTAAGAAAGTCTGAAGCCACTAAGAGAAGTGCAGCAGCAGTTGTGATTCAGTATGGACTTTATTGAGGACCCAGTGTCCCTCCTGGGATTGGCACCTTATCATGATGGAAGGGCCTGCATACCCCCACAAGCTTAGAAACTGTGTTGTGCAGATCACTGGCATCTCCTATCCAAAACTGGTCCTTGGCACAGAGTCCAACAGAGTTAATTCTAATGCCAAGGCTGAGAAAAATCACATTGGTCAAAGGAGGGAAACCACAGCATGGGATGGGAGCTTGCAGGCAAGTGCCTGATGGTGATGGTTGGGGTTTGACCCATGGGGCCTGACTGAGCTCAGAGCTCAACATGGTGCCACCTGCTTGTGAGACCACAATCAGTGAGGAGAGGCAGAGGGGTGCCAATCAAGCACTGGATGAAGGTGGAGGCATAGCTGGCTGCTAAAAATGTTTTTTTGGTATGTGTAATTTCGCCTCTCTGTGGGGAAAAGTGCCAGAAGTTGTGTGGGAGGCTTTTGCAGACAATGGCAGCTGTGAAATGAAACACCTTGACAGAAACTGAACTGTCTGGACTTGGCAATGGTGAGCAGCGCCATCAGGCTGGGACGTGCACAGATAGTGATTTAAAAAAAGAAAAAGAAAATCACTTGCATTTGCACACACTCACACAAATGGCATCCTTTCACTCTGTAAACACTGATCAGAAAATACGGTATGTTTTAAAGAAACATTCCCCTGGTAAAAATAAGGGTTATATTACCAGGGGTGGGGAAACCCTGACCTGAAAAAAAATCCTGAACATGGCAGCCACGCCCTCTGTGTCTTGGGTGGGAAGCAGCAGTGGTTGACAGGTTGCAGATAATTACTACTTAGTATTATTAGTGTTTATTTATCTCCCTGCAGTGTGGCAGGAGCTCTCTCTCCCCAAAGACGTACACCAGCAGAATGTTTCCACTGGAAAGTCTCCAAGGGTTTGTGGTTAGAAAGTGGCTGAGCATTTAGTTTGTGCAGCACCTTCTCATTCATCTCAGTTGTACCCATTTATGTTCTGCAATTCAATAAACAGTCGGAATGAATAAAACACCACTTAGTGTGCGTGTATGTGTGCTCCCACAGCTCTAGGCAGAGAAAAACTTGTTACCGGTGGAGACGGAGGATATGTGGGATTGACTCTTGACTTTCTAATCTCCCTAGCGGAGGGCACCGAGGTTCTTAAAAAGCTTGGCAGCAGCACGATGCTGGGGCTGGATGAGATTCACACTGTAATGCTGGATGTTGACGGGCTCTTGTGACTGACATGCGTCTTCAATAATGCATGGGGGTCAGAGGGTGTCAGTTCCTATTTTTAAAAAAGAGGACCAGAGGGCGTTTTTCAACTATCACACTTCTCAACCTCACTGAAACAAATGAAGCAAGGGTGCTGGAAAGAGGATCGTCTGTCCAAACTCAGATTCAGGAGGAGCAATTTTATTTATTTTATTTTGTAGTCGAAAATTCCATCTAACTTGGCAACAGTCTGCCCTGTAATATATTTATGTTACGTTTCTGTCCTTAATGCATTCTTGCACTGCACTTATTTCAACCCTCCCTTATATCCTCTCAAAGTGGCATAGCCTGAATCCTTATTCTCTACAAAATATGTGATGCAACTATTAATATGAGAGCATTTTCTTCAGTTCAGTTAGCTACTGAATTGATTCAGTTGTTGATCATTTTGTTACTTCTGCTCCTCAAAGAAAGCAAGAACACAACAAAACACAACTATACAGAAAGCATGGATACAATTCTAATTATAATATTAAAGGTTCACTTTTCTTAAAGCTGCATTAATTGATTTTTTGGCCACTCAGGGGCAGCGGCACAAACACGATATTGATTTATTATTGACTTGTAAAGTTGTTACATATATCCAGCTGACATGGAAAAGCATAAGCAGTCATTTGGAGTTGTCTTTGGCCACCTGACAAATATTAAAAAATAGCTTCAAATAATAGTTAGAAAATAGCTGTCTGAAACAAGGTCGTTGAGAGCGGTGAGACTGAACCAAAACAATTAAGTTGCACACGTAAACACTGAGCTGAAAGACGCAGAAACAGTCTGTAGAGCTGAGGGGAACTGCAGAGTCAGGTGATAATTCTCTGTGGGTTTGTAACTGTGTGTGACCCCTTTCCCATTACACATAGACATTTGATCAATTGTTAATTAAAAATATTGATTAGTGCAGCTTTAAGAGATAAATAATTCAATGCAAGTTTAACTAGAGTACTTGTCTTCCCCAGAGGCCACTTTACAGCTCACCTACCTGTCGGAAGCGCTTGAGATGGAGGATCAGTATGTCAGGGAGAGTCCACAGGCTCATCTTCACCATGCCCTGCTGAAGCTGCTTACAGTGGGGACACTTCCAGGCATCATCTGGGGCAAGCTGGAAATAAGTCAGTGAATCAATCAGTTACGTGGTTATACAAATCAAATTATGAGTATAAATGTAACATGCTTGTTCATATTTGTGGCCATTTCATTACATAATGTGACGTGTTTACTTCAGATGAAGTGTCCTCATTGGGACGCAGGTGTTCTGAATATGTTTTTAATCAAAACCCTGTGAGGTCAAAACTTTTTCTTTTTACCATAATTATGCCTAATTAACTGAAGGCTTTTTTTAAATATACAGTACCAGTCAAATGTTTGGACACACTTTCCCATTCACTTGAATGGGAAAGTGTGTCCTTGTTCTAGTTATCGGTGCCTGGATGTTTTTTTTCTTTCCCTCCCACTCTTCTGGCTCCTGGAACTCACTGTACGAGAAACTCAGCAAACATTTGGCTTTTTATGTTTTTCAGGAGTGGAGTTGGTTGTATTTCACCACAACAGAAAGTATCAAAAGCAAAGTTTGAGAATGTGGACTGTTTGCTGCCTCCTTTCCTGCTTGCTTCCTGTTTTTAGAGGCTCTATCCTGCAGACTGAGGAATCCAGAGGATAAAGTGTCAGGGTCACCTGTGCATGACTGACATCTCAAAGACATCTTCCCACTGCTTATACTTGTCAAGAATGGATGTGACACAGGTGACATGCGTTTAGCCCAGTGTTTACTCCTTACACTGCTCAGGTGAACAATGGGTGACTTCACAAAATCTCAATTGTCAGTTAACCCCAGTCTACACCTGTCTCATGGCCAGTCACGGTAAAACTCAACATTTACTGTTGCTATGGTTACAGGCAGTGATCCAGTGACTCATTGTCCCCCTTTCAAAACTCCACGCCCCTCTCCCAAAAGTGCTGTACAAGATGTTTAGATCCTTTTTCATAAAATGAAATCAGGATATTAAATTGCCATGTCTCATGTTGGTGCGTCATTTAATAAAACACAATTAGTGCAGGAGGAAAACATGCTGTAGGCTTTACAATCCTGTCCATCAGCACCAAATAGCTGCAAGTTTCAGTGGGCAGTGGAATCGCTTCCTGCAACTCTACTACAGTAATCACTGAAATGAATACTTGATCTACTGTGTTTCTGATGAGAAAAATGATTGTCAAATACAGATGTCTGCTGTGCCACGAGCCACTACACGTGTGAGTGTGTGATAGAGATGGTACATATCCCAGTTCCCTTGACTGTCTCCTTGTTTCCCCTCACGTGTTTTTTGTGGTTTGTTATTCTGTACTGATGCCCTGCCTCATTACAAAGTAGAATGTGAAAGGTCAGCCTCTGCAAGTTGCCTCTTAAAATGAACATGACAAGCAATCGCACATGCACAACAAACCTGTATTTAGACTGACTACTGACTACACTGGTGAAAAAACAGCTTTTGTTTGCAGAGCTCAATGCCACAGGTGGCAACAAACGTGGGGTTTAATTATAATGTCACAACATACAATAAAAAGAAATCACTGTACGTGAGAAGAGACTTAATGCACACAATGTAAGCCATTTATACTGGCAGGTAATTTTTGCTTTGATTTTTACTACCTGTTATGGCTGCGAACTAAATGTCAACTCTAATGAACAGAAAATGTGATGTTACCATGATCTTTTCCTAAACCTAACCAAGTAGTTTTGGTGCCTAAACCTAACCAAACTGCGACCGTTTCACAACGTTAAGAACAGTTTGGTTAGGTTTAGGAAAAGATCATGGTTTGGGTTAAAATAATAAGTCAACGTTGAACTACAGTACGTACTTTTGGTGCCTAAACCTAACCAAACTGTGACCATTTCACAACGTTGAAAAACATGTTAGAAAGGCTTTCTGGCAGAAAGAAACTTCTCCCACGTGCACAAAACACAAAACGCAGGACACAGTATAAATACAGAGTGCAGGTTGTTTATGTGCAGGTGTTTGTTAAACAGGGAACAGGCTACAGAAAGAAAACACTGCTGCTCTGCCAGAGATAACTTGCCTTTATTAGTATAACACAGTGCACATGTGTGCAGATACAAACTCCATCAAAAGTCTCTACAGCTGTTAACCCGACTGACAGCTGATCCAGCTGCGATCAGCTGCCGCCGTCATCAGAAACGGACGTCGCTTCACGTGACGCTTCAGAGGAAAGGACGTCTCATTTCTCTAAAAACAGATTTCCT
Organism: Macquaria ambigua; assembly: GCA_008360985.2. Classification (NCBI taxonomy): domain Eukaryota; kingdom Metazoa; phylum Chordata; class Actinopteri; order Centrarchiformes; family Percichthyidae; genus Macquaria; species Macquaria ambigua. The sequence goes on along the minus strand of VMKM01002755.1, from coordinate 16,021 downwards.
CATTTCTTCTCTCCTCGCATGGTTTCCGCAAGGAAAAGACGCAAGTGAGGGAAACGTGGATGCAATTAAGAGACTTGAGATGTACCCAATGTCATTTCTATTTGAATGTAGCAGCTGTCTTGCAGAGATATTTCCTCTTGCTAAATGAGCTGAAGTGGCTGACATTCTTGAAACTGGTGGCAAAGCAGAAGGCCATGAAGCAAAAGAAGAAACCTCAGAGTTTTACTTCACTCATTTTTTCCTCAACTCTCAACTGTGATTGTAAATTCAGGGTCTTGTTGGAGTCTTCTAAATTATTGGGGAGGACCAATTTTGATTACCGGCTGGTTGCGTCTAAACACACAATGCAAATTCTTGTACAACAGAAACGAACATGACCCTAAGGAAGTATAAAATTATGCTATTGCAGTCTTTACTCAGTTTCCTTTATGGTTTTATATGAATAGAAATGGAGTCTGTACAGTAGATGTACAGTAAGCCACTGCGGGTGCAGAAAACCCACAGGCTGTTTGGTGCGTTCAGAGGCCACTTTTCCCCCAACATGAGAAAAAAATGCTCCTGCTGAGACAAGATGTCATTCCAGATCTCTAATAATAGAAACCTTCCCAACATTTGTTAAATATCTATGCTATATCCTACTAATGAGGCACACGGACACACAAACATGATTTCACATAATAGGGATGTCAAGAGACACGTGTGTCAGCATCACGTCCTGCTTCTCTAAGGTTTAGAACAAAATCAAATGCTGATAAATGAGTGAGTGCATCTTGAGTTCTCTCCACAGTGCTGAGTGAAGACTGAACGAAGAAAATGAAGATCTTCTTCTTCAGTCTATTTTAACACGCCATACTTTCTTTTTGAAATTCTTTATTCTTTATTTGGATCCCCTTTAGCTTCCACAAAGTGGTTGCTAGTCTTCCTGGGGAAAATAGCACAATGCCAATTGCTGACACTCCAAAAGCCTTTCAGACAGAGGGTATTATGCAAATATGTCTAATCTTTGGGTGAAAGTTGCCATTGGAGATGTTATCTAAAGGATCAAGCTGTGATTATTGTATCTCTTTATTGTTTGCAGCAAATCCAATGAAAAAGCCAAAACTAACAATTACTTCATCTTGTTAAACTTATACTGTTTATAGCTGAAGTCTGATTTAGCTTATGCTCATGGACAGATTATATGATGTTAGTTTGTGTCCTTGCATCATAGTAGTACTATGTAGTGTCCTTTCATTCTATTTTACTGTATAGGTATCGACAGGTTGCGTATTTTATCTAAAGAGTTCTTCAATCAAACTGTTACTAATTAGGAAATTCTTCACACACATCTTCAGTCATTGTTGAGATTTTTTTGATTAAACTAAACTAAATTGTGCAAAGAATAGCATTTCATGAGAGGAATACATATTAAGTGATGAACAGCTGTTCATTAGATCCGACCGGCAGTCTGTCTACACTTGGGCTGATGAACTAGCACAGGATTTGGAGCAGACGACGCACGGCAGTTGAGCTCTCCCTGCTGTGCAGCTGTTACTTATTGCACTGCTTCCTCCCCACTGGCTCATTTCAGTCAGTAATTGGTGAGATGGGTTGTACACAGTCACTAAGACTCTGAATTTTCATCACATTTATTAGGAGTGAATAAACATCTGTAGCCATAACAAAACTTATGACTCAAGTGGTGTAGCTTCCTGCCCCGTTTTGTACACGTCTTCGAGGGGCCTGCTTATTGCCTACCCTCAAAGGTAATATTGACCTTTTGTTCTTATTGGTTTTATGATTAATCTCGTCTGTTATTTCCTGAAGTTATGCACAATCATATTTGTAAAATGTGTTTCTCATCAAGTTAAATTACCTTCTTTATCTCATCCAGATGTTTTATTTTTTTATTTTTTTATTTTTTTTAATTTTAATTGTTTTAGTTTTAGGCATTATTAATCACTATTCTCTGTGTTCTATGTTTATGTGGATGTAGTTAATTAAGTCTCATAAAATATGCAGGGCTTACTGCTGCAAATAACTGAGAATAATAACTTTTTCTTCAGTAGAGAAACAATTTTATATGCGTCATGTGAATCTCTTTAGCAATGGAGAAAGAGATTCTGTGAATCATAACATACCAGGGGTAATTTTTCTCATTTCTGGAATAATTATTACATATCAGCAGGTGTTCACACATGTTCTTGATAAATGAAAGATATAGATGCATGTGAATTGAAAAATAGAGTAATAAATTGTCAGTTGATTTAATAAACTTGATTGACATTTAATTTGAAACAATGTTGCTCTGATAATCTATACTGTCTGCCATACATCATTCACAATACCCAACTGACATTCATCGTTTACAGCCATGGATGTTCGACTTCTCAGATATAAAATTACCCGGCCCATAGAGCAAGCGCACTAGCTTTTCCTTTAACCCCGCCTCCAAACCGCTAGGTCTCATTGTTACTGCTACATTTTTCAATTTACATGCATTTTCATCACCTCCATTTTTATCATTTCATTTTTGTTATTTCCACCCCTCATATCTCTGCTCTGCTGTTCGCTGTGTGTGTGTGTGTGTGTGTGTGCGTGTGCGTGTGTAGGAGCTGAGCCCTGCCTCTGGTCAAACACATAGAGGAGAGGACAGAGAAGCTAGTGCGAGCATAAATGACCACACTGTGGTGTTATAATTGTAGCCATTTCTTTTCTTTGCCTCATTTGCTCTGGCTAGAAAGAAGAATTCACTGCTGATATAAGTGTGTGGGAGTTCAGGCTAGCGAGATGTACTGAGTTTATAGACTGTGATACGGTACATGGATACTGGAAAGGTCACTGTCACTCAGAACACCAGGAGACACAGGTGAAACTATGACCAACAAAGGTATAAAAAGTTTGGATGTCACCACTCGCCAACCTCAAACTATGGTGTATGGTCACAGTGGTGAGGTCAGCAGCAGCGGTTCTAAATTTATTTTATTATCATGGTGTAGGTGGTGATAGGACCAATGGAATACTCCACAGATTTAGCATGGCTCTCATATAACATTGTCGGACTCCACAACCAGAGATACTGTCTTTTTTTTATTACACGCATTATTTTTCCTTGTCAAAACCTGGCGCCTACATTACCCACAATGCAACCTGACAGCTGACAGTTCGGTCGGAGATTCAGGTGTGTTATGCTAGGAGCGGCTAATGAAGCCTCGATTATCTACCCTCAAGCAGAGATGAGGAGTGAGCTACAGAGGTCTGGTAAGCTCACTGCTTTCTAACTCCACACCCCCAGATCATTTTCATTTTCAAACTTGTAGTCTTCAGACCCAACTTGAAGCAATTAATCAGATTTCATGCAGCTCTCTCTGGAGCCACAAAAGGTTTTATACAACATTTTTCACATATCCAGTAGTACTCCCCAAGACCTGTAATCGGTGGAGTTCCTCTTTAAATACTGCATTAATTAAATCATGCTGCATTAATGGCTGTTTAGTTTGCTTTTACTCAAGCCATGGTTCCTTTATTTTACAGTCTATATAAATACAATGAGAAAAGAATTATTCTATTCTTATCATTATTTCAGTTTAAACTGTATTTAAAAAAAAATAAGAAAAAATAGAAGAATAAGAAAGAAAACAACACAATACTGTACTGTAAACCAAAGTAGGATTAGTGATTAAGGTGAAAGTGAATTTTAGTTTTATACATTTTGTCATTTAGAACTTCACCAGATTTTTGGACAAGAAAAGGCCCCAACATACACAGATGGCTGGATTTACTAGCTGAGAACAATGACTTATGTTGTTTACTTGTTAGTTGTGCTGCCTTCAGTCTCACCTGCTCTTCTTTGGTATACAGCTGGAAGCACTCGTCTAAGGTACAGCTATGCTGCTGCAGGTGCTGTTGCTGCTGGTTCCTCACACTCTCCGCATCCTTCACCACCTCCTCCTGGATGCTGCCGAACAGACTGAACACACACACACACACACACACACACACACACGGGGTTTATTGTTTCTATACAGCTGCAGAACTGTGTTGACAGTGTTTGGATCAGTAGGAATGTATGTTTTTGTCATCTGACAAACACGGACTGAATCACTGTGTGTTCTGAGTCTCAAGGAAATGGTAAAATGACACTCAGGATGACATCCACAACAGTTGATAAACTGTGTGTGTGTTCTGCCTACATGTTTGTTCACATATGTATACTCCACTAAAAGTTAAAATGTTTGTACGCAATGCTTACCATTCTTTAGTCTTGTGCTCCCACTCGATGACAAGCTTCACGTGGGGAGGCCCCCCGGGGCCGCAGAACTTCAGAGCTCTACAATACAGCAAGAGAAAAACTGTAAAATCACATTTTAAATCTAAATACAGTTTATAGATTAGTCAGTGTTAGTAAAAAGTTTCCAAAAGCCTGAAACCAGAAAACCAAGGGAGGCTGAAATCTGTGTTGCTCGTGTAGTGAATAATGGACCTGCTCTGGTGATAATGAACCTTGATACTTTCTTTGAAAGATTTGTTTGTACTTTTTAGTTTTATTTCATTTTTTTTTTCACCTATACACACACAGACACACAAATACTCACACACTGGCAACAGCAGGATTACACAGGGTGACATTGGGCACAGGTCAAGAGACCTTGCTTCACATCCTGTACTAATATGCAAACGTCTTATGGTGAGTCACATTTGTGGTGAGGGGTTTCATGTTTGTATTCCAGAGCTTACCTTTGATCTCAGGGGGAAAGATAAAACAGCATCAGTATTCAACAGCCAAACAACACTGATAGAGGGCCATGGTAGATTTAATAATCTCTGAATGCTAAGGGCAGAAGTTTGTTTTTTGGTTGCAGTAACATGACGGATCGCTAGTGGCAGATGTTTCGGAGTTGTGTCAAAATTCAGTTCCCTTTGATTTAGCCAAGCATCTGTATTCTGGACGGAGACAGTCTGGATATTTCCAGCATGTCAGGATATTGACTGATTCTCTCTATGAGTAGTTTCATTCTATCTCTAAAGTAGAACACATGTTGTTGATTTGTTATTGTTTGCTGTGAACATGTTTAATGCATAAACGTGTACATACTGAGCAATACCACTAGATGTCAGGCTTACAGATCATGTCAACACTATCCAGGTACGCGTGATTGTGAATGCACGCGTGTGCGTATCTGTTCTGTGGCAAGTGGACGTTTCTTGAGTCCTGCATTAGAATAAATAATAAGGCAAGTGACAGACACAGATATGGAGCCTGGAGTTTGCCACTGGAATAATTGTAGACTTTTACTGCCTTTAATTATAACCAGTAATAAAATATATAAAGAGCATTAAGAATTCTATTACCTGATACTTTCTTTAAATGATGAATTAATAATTGAATTTCAAAACTGAACTGCAATTGCATTTTGTTATTTCATTTACTAATGTGTCTGCCTATCACACTCCAAATCAAAATACATTTTTCCTGATTTAACATTTCCATTTGATCGCTTTAATTGAAAGACAGCTCTCTGTTTAAGCAGTGTGCCACCTGGAAATTAAATGAAATCCAACTCACAGAGCAGCAGTAGGAGCTTTGATTGGCCAGACTGCTGCCAACACATAAGAGCTGGCCAATTACAAACTGTAAAAGTCTATAATTATTCCAGTGACACACTCCAGACATAACAACATGTGGACAAACAGCAATTATTTAGTAACAAGGTGATTACACAGTAAGCTGACCAAGGCAATACATTTAAAAATGAAATACTATTATATTAAAAACAAGTGAAGTTTGTACACTGTGGTGCCATGAGGTCCAAGTGGCTGAAGAGGTGGTGTAGATCTGAAAACCTTGGCACTTCAAATCAAAACTACCAGCTATTGAAAACTACGGATACATGGGACAGTATCTTTTTGTGAAGAGCTGACCCCTTAGCATGCTGAAAAATCTCTATCTCTACTAAAATTCAGAGACACTGAATTGAGAGTAAAGCATCTTTATACATGCTGAGCTGACAAGTTACCCACAAGTCACTATTATTGACATAAGGCAACTGAATAAAGTCTCTGCAGAAAGAAAAGTGTGCAAACATGTAAGGAAGCTGATCAGTAACCGGGCTCCTAAGGTGCTTTGTGACGTGGTGGTACCTCTCAGGATTTAAAATGGATCATGACTGGGACTATTTTAAACTCAAATTGAAAATAACCTGGTGCCTGTCATTGAGTTTTATGGTAATTTTATTCTATCATTGTTTGTGTTTTGTGCTGTTCTGTATGTATTTTCTTGTTGAGCTTTGTGCATTTTAAAGGCCCATCTAGGGATGGGCTTTGCAAACTAGCTTCAGCTAAATGCTGTGGTTCATGCTTTTCCCTACACAAATAAACATTCAATAAATAAAATAAAAGAAGTTTTTATTTGATGAGGTGATGGTTAGTTAGTTCTGATGTTGATCCTATCTGTAGGTCATACGTAGAGTGAGCAAAATCCCATTTACATTTTGAATGTGATATAAGCAATGAGCTGTGGCCGACGCAGAGAGGGCAGACAGACACACACACACACACACACACACACACACACACACACACACACCTATTGACTGTCTAATCTAACCTGGAAGACGGTCTCATTTCCTTGCTTCTTTGTGGAATGACTGACTGCAGCCCAGCAGAACAGCAGAGATTTAAACTAAGCTCCTCAGCATGTATGGTGGCACCTTGAAGCCCTTTATCAAACAGGAAAGGAAGGCCTTATCTTCACACCGTCAAACTGATATCATTATACTCACTTCCCTGTAATCCTCTTAAGGTCCATTCACTTCTAAAAGGAATGGTAGCTTTTTGTCTAAAGCACTAGAAAACCTGTCTGCCATGGTTCTGAATATGAGTTCATGTAGTCATTTCAATTTTAGCCTTGATTGGTTGATACAGTTATTTGTTTGTGTGTTTACTGCTGCAGTACAAGACAGTACAGTCCGTTGTATGTCTTTGTGTGGGTGTGTGTTATGGAATTAATTTTGTGTCTTTTTTTATGCAATCAAAAAATAAGTTTGAGAGCAAAATTACTGACACTGCAATCAAAAAATGGTTTAGTTTTGCTTGCAAATCCAAACGTTTTGCTTGCGAATACAAAAGTTTTTCTTCCGGTTCAGCTGAATTCCGTGGGCAGGACCTACGCTGAAAGACGCAAGACACGTTTCTATTGGCCAGTCTTGATCGGAGTGACAGCTTGGCAACATCCGCAGTCAGTTAACGAGAGAGGGTGTTTTGAACTCATGGAGAAGACCAGAGAAACTCAATACGCATTTATGTTTCTTTACACATAACTTCCGTCTTAGTGAAAGCAATAATGTTATGTTTGAGCCGGTGCATGTAGATTGCTTTTGTTTAATGATCTGTGCTGTTGTAATGGGTTAAACAAATACATATTATTTTGTCAGCCTGTAGCTGCTTGCTTAGCTCATTTAGCTAGTCTGTTAACTGACCTTGTGAGCTTTTCTGACTCTGTGAGCTGTTCTGAAAGCTTCACAGTTTATACAGCGACATCATGAATAGCAGCGGAACCGCGGACTCAGAATGTATTATTGTGCCGCAGAATTACAACCGGCACCGGTAACCACGTCAGCAGCTGCTGGCTACATCACTGTCACTGTTCACTGTCATCAGTCACATTTTCTCTGTTGCTCCTTACCTTTCAATATTTAAACATATAAACACATTTTACAATAAATAATAAATAATTAGCTTAATTTTGAGACCCACTCAAAATTTGATTTTGCCATCATCGGGGGTCCTACTGGCCAATAGAAACGTGTCTTGCATCTTTCAGCGTAGGTCCTGCCCACGGAATTCAGCTCAACCGGAAGCAAAACTTTTGGATTCGCAAGCAAAACTAAACCATTTTTTGATTGCAGTGTCAATAATTTTGCTCTCAAACCTATTTTTTGATTGCATAAAAAAGACACAGAATTAACTCCATAGTGTGTGTCCTACCTGTCAACTGCAGGGTGGTACAGTGGCCTGCTGTCCTGAGGGGACAGGTAGCTGTAGGATGCTGATCCTCCAACCACTCTGATCTTAAACAGCCCCCCAGCATTCTGCAGGGAGAGAAATACAAATACATGAATAAATGAAAAACTGAGCTGCTACCCCACATAAAGCAATGCCATCAGTGTCAGCAGAGAGTGTAAGTGTGCTAAGGCCTTTAACAAAACTCATCCCTCTTGCAGTAAAAGACTCAGTGGTGAGGGTAAAAAAGATAGATAAATTGTAGATATATCCCGACAAGCTTGTTTAGCTTTAACAATCTGACAAAAATGAAATTCAATGGAAAAATTGATTTTTTAACCAGCATGTTCAAGTAGCAAGTTGATGAGCAGCGGTGTGCAGTCAGGTATGACTCTGCGCCTTATAAATCAAAGAAGACATTTTTACCGTAGTATGTTTAAAAGAATCAAAACAAAACAGGAAACAGTACATACTCCCTCATACTTTCCCTATATAGGAAATATAGTTTGCTCCTTGTGTGGGTAAAACTTTTTAGAGTTACTGCCGTAAAAAGCCTTCTAAGACACAGGCAAACTACATACCCTAAAGAGCATGCATATGTATATATAAACAGCTATCACAGCGGTTTCTCTGAGGTCAGAACAAGGTGAATACTGCTAGTATAAATTACACCGCCACATTCTGTAATATAGTCTCTCTCTGAAGTGTAACACCTCACATTTGACAGAGAGAAAGAGGCAACGATGCAAGAAATGTCATTGTAATGTTCTGGCAGGGGACAGATAACACAGCTGGTATCGTAATATAACAACCATGTGCTTTAGCCAATTAACAAAATGATGACACTGGTAAGACGCTTGCAGTAGATAGAGTAATCCGGCATTACACAGGGTACGTGGATATTAAAAATAATGCAAGATAATATTAAGGGTTTACTCTTAATATGTCTTTTGGGAAAAACTCACAGGAAGCATGTTTTTTTCTCAATAACATTGAATATTCATGATTAAATGTGCAACTATCAAAGTTAATGTTAGGAAAAAAACACGTTAGTTAATATTTATTTAAGAGTTTAACACTAAAAAGCTCAGTTAGCCAGCTTCATCAGGACTGTGTGGGTGTGGTTTCACCTGATAGACAGTACTGGCAGCATCAGCGAACCAACCCAACAGCTGTTATCACATTTTGATTCAAAATGTTGCTAAATTCTGATTGGCGCAAGGAAGTCTGTGATATCATGTTTTTCCAACTGAGCCCCGCCCACTTCAAACCAGTGAGAGGAGCACAGAGAAAAACACAAATACAGAAATCTCTCACGTAAAATGACAAAAACCTGTGGCAGATTATTATGTACACGTAGGAACCCATTGTGCATAGTGAGAAGCTGCTTTCAGGGTCTTTAAATAAAGCATGTGCTGTGTAATTTATTTTAATGCATGTATGCAATAAAGCATTAAGAGGGGTCCCAATACAGGAAAATATTAGACAAAACAGTGACAAAGAATGCCTCAATGTTGGCAGAGAGGCCTTTAAAGTCCATTATTTTCTACATTGGTACACATCAGAGTGCGTTACTTATAACATTACCAAAGAAAAGTGGATGTGTTCTAGATATTAAAAATCCTTTGGCTAATGCAGTGAGTACATTTGGTTTAATTCCAGGTTAGTTTAACTTAAGTGAGTTTTAACATTAACATTGTGTGTTTTTACACTCTGTTGCCAGTTTATTAGGTACACCTGGCTAAAGCTAATGCAGTCCAATACAACCGTCCTGCAATAAATCCTACTATCATGAAGGTTATAATGTTCAGTTTTGGTTGAAACTATTTCAGAGAGGTGTTGATACAACTTTATGCTCATTTTGGGGGATGTAGTTTGTGGTGCTGTTGGATTGTATTGTGTCATACTAACAGGTGTTTCAATTATTTTGTCCACCCCATTTATAATCATGATGAGCATCATGGACAATGACTCTCTCACCCTCTCCCTCTGCGCTGGTCAGGCACAAGAGCACCTTCAGCAGTAGACTGTTAGCACCACGATGCACCACAGAACGGGACATTATGTACAATATCATGGACATAATAACTGAACATTTTGAATTAACCATATACACTTACCTGTACTTCAGATTTGATAATGTACATAGAGTACATAGCTATTATGCCACTTCTCATACATATGTATATGAAACACATCAAGAAGCAACTTGAGATGTGAGAAATTATGATCATTGTTTATATTTTTGTCATTGTGTACATTTTGGATTTTGGATATCTGTTTAATGATATTTTTATACTTGCACCTTTATTGATATTTTATATTTGCACTCTTTCCTAGTTTGTACTGGAACTGCTGCACAACAATTTCCCTCTGGATAAATAAAGTTCTATCTTATCTTATAAACACCTATCCATAGTATAATGCAATCCAATTTAACAGCACCAAACACTACATCCTCCAAAATGAGCATACAGTTGAATCAACACCTCTCTGAAATAGTTTTTAAAAAACCTGAACATTATAACCTTCATGAAGGTAAGATTTATTGCAGGACACTTTAGACTGCTTTAGTTTGACTAGGTATAGCTAATAAACTGGCAACTAATAAACTGGAATGTATATACATAGTTACAAGTACTTTGTTTCTGTATGGTGTTTAAAGTGTGATGTAAATTAAGTTCAGTTCAGTGTAAAAAAAAAAAAAAAAGTATGTTGTTGTGGTTACTTGTGGTCTAATAGGCTTGGCAGCCATTAGCACTGATTTAGAACAGCAAGTAAACCAAAAAGTTTGACGTCAAAATGTAATTTGAATGGAGAGAAACAACAAACAAGTATTGCCTTTGGGTAATGTAAAGCCTTTGAATGGACTGTATGTATGTGGTGATATGTATGTCATTTACAATTACAGAACAGCTGTAAGAAACTTTCACCATTTGGACCACTCTTGAAATTAAGAGCTGTGTAAACCCAGCAGTTCTGTAATTTGAGGTTGAATCCTGCAGGATACCTAACATCACCAGAGCAGTTAAGAGCACACAAACTCCCTCATTTACATCTGGCAACTAGTCTTGCCGCCTCTGCACTCAAATGGAGAAAATTAATTTCACAGATGGATTATAAGTCCTCTGCTGCCTCAGCAGCAAAGACAAGAGAGCTGAGTTATTAGGGAGCAGAGAGCAGAATCAGGTTGATAACACGTTCATTCTGAGCGAGACGCAGTTGGAGAATAGGAACTGCAGCCGAGCATAAAGAGAAATAAATTGGTTGATAGGAGCCTAATGCAGCAAATGAAAAAGGGACAGTTTTTTTCTTTTCAGTTGTAAGGGCCTGAGCAAGCATACATTCAGATGGCCTTATCTATTGGACTATAATGAAGAGGAGCAGACAAGACACGTCACACTAATGAGTAATCAGACAAGGTACATTTTTGAATGAACTTTGGAGAGTTAAGCATCCACAAAGGAGGATTCGTAATCTGCCTTAAAGGAGAGCTGTCAACGCCAGTGAGGACGCTGGATGTAATGTTGGCATACTGCCCAAACCGCTGGGTAGACGTAAATAAATCCATATTGTCTGGTTGTATCAGAAAACAGAGGTGACGCTACACTGCACTACACTACAATGCCAAAACATTTCAGCCACAGATGATGAGGACAATTAAAATAATCCTTGGGGAGGTGGAGGGCTCACACGCAGCGCAAAAAAAAGTAAATCTGGTGATCTCAAACAACATGTTGTGGAACATTTTGTCACTTATTTCAACTGTCAATCACTCTGGAAGTCTTTTGGGTGAGCTCTCACAGTTGATCAATAGCTCCACAAAAATAACAAAATCTCCCAAGAACTCAGATTGATTTAGTATTTAGTAAAAGACCTGAGAGGCTCTTTAAATCCTTATAAATTGTAACTAGTTAGGAAAAAAAAAACAACAACAAACTATTTAGTCTCTCTTTTATCAGACAGTTTAAATCCTTTAGAGTCTAAAACAAGCAGAACACAGTACACAGTGCTATCAGAGAATGTACCCACGTTTAGTTTAGGTATAAGAATAAAAAACTCACCCTTTTTTGTATACGTAATATTTTTAACCTGATGTATTGAATGGTCTTTAATACAAAACTGTGCCATGACAGATAGGGTTTCAGGATTTATGTTTATGTTTTTAAGGATTAAGGTAGAAAACAGAATTACACCTAAGGCATTTGTTTTCATTCATTCATTCATTCATTTCAGGTTTCTTGTAAAGGCAAGAAGTACTTCTGAGATAAGAAAAACAACTGACGAGACGATATCTTGAAGAGGACAAGATGGTTTATTTCCTGGAGTGATTTATGAAAATTCTAAAAATGTAAATTTTACAAAAGCAGCCTCTGAAACATCAAGGGAGAACATTCTGGCAAAGGTATAATATTTCACCTCTTCAAGTCATTACAGCCATTAAGTGACTGTAGCTTGGTGACAAAAAGCATATATGGATGTTTGCCAACACATTAATAACTAACTCTAGCTCTCATCCAATTTTTAAACCTTTCCTCTGGCTCTAAAACCACTTGACCGGCCATTTGGCACAGACAATACACAGCCCTTGGCGCACAATCTAACGCATTAACACTCATATTCAATTTTAATATTCTTCTTTTTACAGAACACCTGGGCTGGGAAAGAAGAGCTGGATTTTGTCATGCAAGTCAGTTAGAACTCAAGTTATGTTCTCCTTTTTTCATAACCTGAACCGAAAGTTGTATCTTGCTAAACAAACCTCTGGGTGGCGCCAAAACACCTCATAATGAAGAAGCAGGGGCAACCAAATGAATGGCAGCTAAAGTACCCACACACTTGCTGCCTGTCAGTACGCTCACAAGTCACCCTCTCATTTTCACATGAGATCACAGCTTGTATTCTTTCAAATTTTTTCTTTTAAAATCAGAAAAAAAAAATTGAAGCCCTGCACCCTTGGGATATTACTGGCCTTTTCAGCTAAAATATATCTGTACAATCTACAACCAAAGGAACCTGGTAAATCTGGAATGAAAAAAAGGGAGATGAGAGCAAAGGGAGGTTCAACGATTTTGCATCTGGCCAGACAGGCTTTGAGGAGGTAACTAAGAAACAGATAGTGATCAGTAAATAACAGGCTGATATTTCTTCTTCTCCTCCTCTTCAGTTCTTTTCTTATAAAGCTTGAGAGCAGCTCGCTCTGGATAAGGCCACCTCAAATATTGCCTGTCACCATGGCGTTGCCCATGGCAACTCGACGACCAGCGGCGGGGACAGTGTGTGTGCATGAGTGCGCGTGTGTCTGTGTATTTGAGAGTGGAGCAGTGGTTTAGGGCTTGCGGTAAACAGATCACTTGAACTGTTTATGGAGAAACAGATGAAGCTGAAGTAGAGATGTGCTCGTCAGCGATCATCAGAGCTCGCAGCAGCCACTGAGTGGAGGAAAGAGCAGAGGTGGATTTTTAACATTCAAGACTGGCTGTCTAGAAAACAAACACTTCAGAATCACAGGAGGTGTGGTGTCCATGTTAATTCAGGAATGTAGAGCAGTAATGTGTCCACTGTAGCAGTAACACACATTTAAAATAAATTACTATATAATTCAATTCTGCTTCTTACCTTCACTCATTATTCTAAAATACAGGCCTTCTTCTACAGTGGTAAAGACAAGGATTTGTGTTATTGGGCTTTGAGTGGGCGGTGACATAATTAAATGCATTCTCAGTACATAAAACCATTATTACTCTCCCACAAAAGGCTTGGACTGTGTGTGTGCGTGTGTGTGTGAATATAATGTCCAGAGGTCTTTGCCAATATGGTTAATTTGAATGAATTGTTTAATTAAAAGCAGTTTCTGGTGTTACAATGTTAATTTTTATTTTTTTCTGAATGAATGAAGGATGCAAGCGTTTCGTTTTTGAATTTAGAAAAGAACAACCATCACAGAAGGAGCTACAGGACACTACATTTTAATTTCATTAATCAGGTGCGACGACTAAGTATTTCCGCAACTGTACAAAACATTAGTCTTTTGTGTGGTTGAAAGCTTCTGAGGAAAAAAAACACATCTGGTTTTACAGCACGCTAAACCAGCGTTCAAGAACCACAATAGGTAATTAATAATGAGGAGCCAATACACAACTGTAGTCACTATGGCCCAACATACAAAGATTTACTCAAACTTCAACAGCAGCGAATCCAACAATTACTCACTCAGCATGCTCATCAGGAAATCAATTTTGTAGTCTCCACAGATCAATGAGCTCTTATTAAAAAATCATCATCAGAATCATGAAAAACAAGCATCTGATGGACTACGTTTTTAAACAGCTTGTTATGATGTTTAACCTTTTTTATAATAGCTTCAAATGTGACTCAGACAATTGTAAACATACAATGGAAACTATTTAATTTAAACACAGAACCCAACCTTAATGAAAGTTGATCAAACTTCTAACCAAGCTCTGCTATTTTACAGTTTTTCTGTATTTCTAAAACACTAAACCCCATTCTCTGAACCAAATGCTCAGTGGTCTGAACCCATTTATTGAATAGGTCACTCTTTTGGCAAAAACATAAACAATTTTCACCTAGTTAGACACAATTTGCAGATCTCATTGACTCTTTTTGCAAAACTCTAAACACATTCTCACACACTAACACACGTTTTGCACTGTGATGCACTTGTGATGCATAATGGTAACAACTGGTGGCAACAGTTAAACACAAATAAAGCCCAGATGTCATAGCTTACACACAACGACTCAAAATTGATCATACTTGTTGCTAATGATGATGAAACCAATATAAGCCAGTTCAGAGTGCACAGCTTGTTGAAGGTTGAAGGTTGATACCATGGATGGAAACAATCAGAGAGGCAGAGGAAGAGTGGGTGTAAGAGGTGGTGGATGAAGAGGACGAGGAGGAGGACGAGTAAGGGAAGCAGGACAAAGAGTCCAACCTCATCTCAGTAGATTCTCTGTGGCCACCATAATCAGGAGATTCAGAGAACAGGTAATTGTTTTTTTGTTTTTTTTTGGTCATTGAAAGTTTACTGTATACAGATCTTTCAGTACATTACTTTGCCAATACTGTATAAAGGAGACTGGATGTGGTGGTGGTGGTGGTGGTGGTGGGGGGGGGGTCGCCGAATGAATCACTTGATGAATTTGATTGTGCAGTTCCATTGTACTGTAATGTGCTTTTCATTTATATTTTCTTTGTCCTTTTGCAGTACTTTATTTTTACTATATGTAAATGCTGAATCCACTGAGTTGTGAATTTTAAATTTTTATTTTTAAATGCTAAATGCATTTATTGTTTATAAACAATAAACATATTTTCTGGAGCTACATACCCTGAACACAGTGTTTTCCATATTTTGATGTAGTGTGTAATGAGTGTTTTTATTTTGACTGGCTTGTTGTATTGTTTAGTTTTGAGCACAGATAAAACTGTTTTGAGGCGATTGTTTGATTTTGCAAGAAGAGTCAGAGGTTCTGTGAATATAGTTTGAAAATTGGGGTTTGTGTTTACAGTTTTGAGAAAAGGGTGGAAGGTTTCAAGAAATGTGTTTTAGCAATTGTGAAAAACTGTAATTTGGTCCCCTGGAGTCAAGAAGGTCCAGGAACCCCTGAGCTGAAGGGTCCAGGGCACAGAGTAGAGTGGGTGACAAGGTATTGGTTATTGGGGGTGCGGGCATTACCTGAGCCTGAGATCCATTCAGCATCAGATAATAGAGCTTGCTAAGGATGCTCTGCTGCAGCTGGTCCCAGGAGATGCTCCTGTCCTCACGCATGAGAAATGGAGGTCCAAACCTGATAGGAGAGGAGAGGAGAGGAGAGGAGAGGAGGGGAGAGGAGAGGAAAAGAGAGGAGAGGAGGGGAGAGGAGAGGACAGGACAGGAGAGGAGAGGAGGGGAGAGGACAAGAGAGGAGGGGAGAGGAGGGGAGGGGAGAGGACAGGACAGGACAGGAGAGGAGGGGTGAGGGGAGGAAAAGAGATGAGAGGAGGAGAGAGGAGAGGAAAAGAGAGGAGAGGA